>CM065705.1:8513466-8573466 GCA_017654935.2 Phymorhynchus buccinoides | reverse complement strand
CAATGCCCGGAGGCAGTGCAACACCAGTAAAGTCCCCATTTTTTTAACAATACAGATAGGTGTTCCGTAATGTTCTCATTAGTAGCTGGTGCATTTGTACCATAGTGTTCAGGTGCTTCGGCTGTTGGGATGATCCCTGGAGTCTTTAAACCAGGGTACAACGTTGTACAACAACACAACAAACTCTTTCTGGAATCAGAGACCACTGACATATGAACAACAAAGAATAGCTGACATTCTAAGTTGCCTCTGACGGTAAAATAGATTGCCGATTAGGTTGCCGGCAACGGAAAAATAGCTAGTCAATTAGGTTGCCGGCAACGGAAAAATAGCCTGGTGACTAGGTTGCCGGCATCGGTAAAATAGCCTATTGACTAGGTTGCCGGCAACGGTAAAATAGCTAGTCAATTAGGTTGCTGGCAATGGAAAAATAGCCTGGTGACTAGGTTGCCGGCATCAGTAAAATAGCCTATTGACTAGGTTGCCGGCAACGGGTAAAATAGCTAGTCAATTAGGTTGCTGGCAACGGCCGGCAAAATAGCTTGCTGCCTAGGTAGCCGGCAATGGTAAAATATCCTGTCGACTAGGTAGCCGTCAACTGCAAAATATCCTGTCGACTAGGTAGCCGTCAATGGCAAAATAGCCTGTCGATTAGGTAGCCGGCAATGGTAAAATATCCTGTCGACTAGGTAGCCGTCAACGGCAAAATAGCCTGTCGATTAGGTAGCCGGCAACGGTAAAATATCCTGTCGACTAGGTAGCCGTCAACGGCAAAATATCCTGTCGACTAGGTAGCAGTCAACGGCAAAATAGCCTGTCGACTAGGTAGCCGTCAATGGCAAAATAGCCTGTCGATTAGGTAGCCGGCAACGGTAAAATATCCTGTCGACTAGGTAGCCGTCAACGGCAAAATAGCCTGTCGATTAGGTAGCCGGCAACGGTAAAATATCCTGTCGACTAGGTAGCCGTCAACGGCAAAATATCCTGTCGACTAGGTAGCAGTCAACGGCAAAATAGCCTGTCGACTAGGTAGCCGGCAACAGTAAAATAGCCTGTCGACTAGGTAGCCAGCGACGGTAAAATAGCTTTGCTAACTATGTAGCCGGTGATGGCAAAATAGCCTGTCGACTACGTTGCCACCGGCGGTCAAATAGCCTGCTAACTAGGTAGCCTTTAATAAGAAAAGAAAAAAAGGAAAAAAGAGGAGCCGCCCAAAAAAGAAAAAAGAAAGAAAAAAGGTAGCCTTTAACGGTGAAATAGTAGGGCAACAGCGACGGTAAAATATCAAATAAGCTATTTGACGGTAAACTAAATTGACTATAAGTTGCCTCTAATGGCAGAACAGTGTCCATGTAGCCTTTAGGGGTATAATAGCTGGCAGGTGGTTGACAGCCCGTTTTTAAAAAGGCAATCGGCAGCATTAGAAAGGGTCCAAAGACGAGCAACAAAATTAGTTAAAGGCGTTAGTCACCTTGATTACGAACACAGACTAAGGAAGTTGAAATTACCATCTCTGAAATATAGAAGAATTCGCGGGGATCTGATAAACACATACAAATGATTTCACAGTGATAACAATACTTAGTAATAAATAAATATTCCAGCTAACAACTCAGTGACTCAAGAACTCGTAACAGCTAGTGGTTTAAAAATACTAACCCAGTACGTATAATAATAATATTATAATTTTTTATATTTTCTAACAGAGTAACAAAGTTTTGGAATACTCTTCCTGCACATATTAAACGAGCACAGAATCTAACACAATTCAAAAACCTCCTAGATAAATACACCAACATATCAAAACTACAATTATATGAGCATGACTAAAAGGCAGATTTGCCAAAAACAAAATATAAAAACCTCTCAGCTGTGCAAAAGTTCAAACAAAAATGACAGGACAGTGAAGAGGCCGCGAGGCCTAATCAGTGTCCTAACTCAGTACCTGACCTGACCTGACCTGTAGGCCTAGAAGGAGAAATAGCCTGCTTGTAGATTAAAACGACATTTTAGACTATGTAGCCTTTGATGGCAAAACAGCTTCAAGACTATATACTCTATAGGTAGCCTATGGCAGCAGAATAGCCAAGGAGAAAGATCAACCGTCTGTGCCTGCTGCACAAGATCAATAATGGACTGGTTGACTTAAACCCCAACCGGCCGTTACCTACGCCCCAGTGACCCTAGATCAGTTTTAAACTCATCTCCCTGATGAAGAGATAATTTAAAAAATATCGAAAGCTTGAAAGCATTGGTGTTTTGTGGCTTTTTGAAATCATTCTTTCAAGAAAGGACAGCCGCACACCCGGTCCTCTACTATCCTTCTTCCGATCGCACGTTGAGAGAATGGAACTCACTCCCTACAGCCATGACAGACACCATGAGTCAGGGCCGGCCTCGGTGGCATCACCACCAGCCACTAGGCCTCTTTCTGCTAAACCTCCATGCAGAAATGTAAATAGTTTTAACGCAAGACTTTTAGTGCAGCACTGCACTGTTTTAAAATCCTGTTTTAATGCTGCCTGCTTAATGTGACCAGTTAGCGCTGACGGTTTTACATTAGAGTGCTAAGAAAGTGCAAGGAATACCGTCTACATTGGTCTCTGACCGATTGGACGCTAATCAATCAATCAAAAAATGTATTGTCTTTAAAACATAAAGAAATTCTTTGTCTGGCATGCACATAAAACACACATATAAAAATAGAGACAACAGGACTGTGACAATATACAGTAAATACATCATAAGAATTACAATGCAATATAAGACACACACACATGACACACACACACACACACACACACACACACACACACGCACACACACACACACACACACACACACACACACACACACACACACACACACACACACCCCCCTCCCCTTCCCCACAACATAGTTTTTCAAAATCTCCACCCTCAACCATATGCCTTTCCCCCCTCACACACACACACACACACACACACACACACACACACACACACACACACACACACACACACACACACACACACACACACACACACACACACACACACACACACACACACACACACACACACACACACACACACACAGAGCTAAAGAAACAATTTGTATAAAAGTAATAATAGGACAATAAACAAAATTTATAAAAGGGATAAAAACAGATATAAATGGCAGATAAAAACAAGGTTTAGATTATAAAAGCCAATGCTGAATACTAGAACAATGTAAAATAATGTATGCTAAAGTCAACACACATTCACCCTGGCTCTCTCTCTCTCCCCCCCCCCCCCCCCTCTCTCTCTCTCCCCCCTCCTCCCCTCCCCCTCTCTCTCCCCCCTCCCCCCCAATCTCTCTCCCCCCCCCCCACTCTCTCTCTTACACACACACACCACACACACACAGCTTAAACCAACAATTTGTATAAAATAATAATGGAACAATATGCATAAAACAAAATCAACGTCATCAAGAAAAGTGCCGTCCATAAGGGTCTCTGACCGATTGGACGCTAATCTCACCATCATCCAAGAAAGTGGCATAACTCCCGAAGCACTTCCTGAAGTAAATAGGGCAGTAGACTGCAATCGTCGAGCACTCTTCATTTCATTGCTTAGCAGGTTTGTCTAGAGTGAATCACTGAATCGGTGAATGGTGATAATAATGATAACTATATTAAGAATTATTTGCAAAATTATAAATGAAAAAGGGCCATTCTACTTGTACTAGTAGATCTATCATCTAGTGGTGGATGCTCAAACTAAACTTTAGTCTTAAGAAGTTAAGTAAAGAAAGATGTGTCCTTGGGAAAGGCACTTTACTCCTATTTTCCTCACTCCACCCAGGTGTACAGGGCACCTCCCGGTGTAAATGGGTAACTGACGTCAGTTGGGGAAAAAGTCCTTCGGATGAGACTTTTCAAAAACCGAGGTCGTCGTCTTCTGTGGTGGTGACCAACTTCTTTATTAATTATATATAATTAATACACTCTTGAGGGGGTGACCATAGAAAAAGAATCAGAAAAGAGAGAGAAAGTGAATACACATAAAAACTATCAGATTTACTGAAATCGGGTCCTACTAATTGCCATCCGGAGCCGTCCGGATACCATCCGGAGCCGTCCAGATGCCGTCTGAAGTTTTCCTAGGGCCTTTTGGAGTCGATTCTTTAATAAAGCACAATTGTATTATTTTCAAAATGCCAGTCTTTCAGTGTGTCTTTTTTTAATTGTCTTTTTGTCTCTCTCTCTCTCTCTGTCTCTGTGGCTCTTGTATGTGCTGCAGCCAATGGGAGTGGTTTAGTAGTATATTATAGGAATATAAAGTCTTCACATGAGCTTTTACCAAAGTACCTGACAAATGAGTTCACTCACAATCAATATGTAAGCCTATCTCTCTATCTCCCTAAATGTGATATGTTATCAGCTCTGTGATAACTTCTAACTATTCATCTTGAAGCCATTATAAAAAACAACTATACACTATTAACTTTTAATGGCATCCGGATGGATCCGGACGGCATCTGGACGGCAATTTGTATGACCGCTGAAATCAGTAAAAATCAAGTAAAGGAAACGAAGAAAAACCTAACTAGTTCTGGGCCGGGAACCTTGGGGAAAACTACAGGGAGGTGCCGGCAGCTACAAATTTTCACGTTCGCCCCCAGCAAGCTGGGAACTAGCCGACCCAAGACACCCCATAAGGCAATGGCCAGGCCCCAACCAATAAGACAAAGACAAAACAAACAGATCCCTAACTACTAAATAATAAATGGGATGAGGATGGAGAGACTGGGGTAGGGGCGGAAGGACTGTGTGCGAACGCATGCACAAGATCTTGCGCACACATTGGGCTTTGTGTACGTGCATGCATGTGCGTCACTATGAGTGTGTGTGTGTGTGTCACTGTGAGTGTATTTGTGTGTGGTGTATATGTGTTTGTCGTTGTGTGTGTGTGTGTGTCACTTTTTGATTGTGTGTATGATGCTATTACTGAGTGTATGTCTGTGTGTTTCACTCTGTTGATTACAGACAGACACAGTGACTCCATTCATCATGGCATCAAACAGTCCTTGGATTGACCAACGTCAGTTCAAGATTGAGCTCGATACAGACGAGGCAGCAGAAACACCTCAAACAGCGTGGAACTCTGGACATCCGCCTTCAGGTCTGCTCAATAGTTGATCTTTAGTTTTCTTCTTCCGTGCTCAAATTTATTATGTGTATATCACTTTCAGACTCCATCATCTTCAATTTCACACCTGGTGCCTTGATAAAGTGCATACTTCTTCTTCTTCTGCGTTCCCAGGCCATATGGCCATAATTGGTAAGGTACATATGTGTCCGGTTTTCAGTTTTCACCGATCTCCCCGCTGCGTACAGCCGATAAAGTGCATGTACAGTCTTTGAACTCCAAGAGACAGAGGGGCTGCTCTAAAGCTACAATCTTAAATTGTTCTAGGTTTTTAGAGAAAGAAAAGAGAAAGAATTTAAGCAAAATAAAAAAATTTAACGCGGCAAAATCGGAGTGGCGACGTTTATATGTCGGTGGCAAGTACTGAAGCGCTATAGATGACATATATATGTACGTCGTCAGCACTGAAAAGGTTAAATAGTGTGTGTGTTTATGGACCATAGACCTTTATTTCGCAGTCTCCAGGGGCAAGCCCCGACCGGCACAGCTCCTGCTACACTGTTGTATCGTCCGTTTCGAGTTTGGCGTTGTAAATGAATTGACAAACCACTTCTCATTGTCTGTTGCAGGTGTTTCAAACAATACCTGGCCTTTGAACAACACGGACACAACGATTATAACCCCCTTCAATAGTACCCCCCTACCGTCAACAGCTACCACCACCAGCACCATCAAACGTGAACCATCCAGTCCCAGTCCCACTGACAGCGGTCAAACCGTAGTAACGAACCACCGTGTGACCAGTGATAGAACTGACCACTCCGAATGTCGGCCGCAAGAGAAAGCAGACATCCATCGTCAGCACAATACGGACATGAATCGTGAACGCAAAGCAGATACGAGTTGTGATATGAATCGTGAACGCAAAGGAGATATGAACCGTGAACACAAAGGAGATATGAACCGTGAACACAAAGGAGATATGAACCGTGAATACAAAGGAGATATGAACTGTGAACGCAAAGCACATATGAGTCGTGATGTGAATTGTGAACACAAAGGAGATATGAACCATGAACACAAAGCAGATATGAGTCGTGATATGAACTGTGAACACAAAGCAGATATGAGTTGTGATATGAATCGTGAAAACAAAGGAGATATCAATCGTGAATACAACGTAGGGGGTGATAATCAAGAACACAAAGCGGACATTGACCTTCATCGTAGAGTAAATATCGATGGTGAAAACAAAGTCGACATCAGTTGTGAACGCCAAGTGACTATCAGTCGTGGACTCAGCTTTTGTATAGATTTGCCTTCTGTATTAGGCGATTCTTCAAATAGAGAGGACTCTATAATAAAAACATCTCAACGAAACTCTTTAAGTAGTAGTACCCCTAACCTTGAATCCATGTCTGGATCTGGATCTGTAAAAGTAAAACGTAAAAATGTCGGTAGTGATCTTATCAAGAGATTTGCAGCCGCAGCTAAAATGGGCAATGTTGTTGTCAAGAGTGAACCAGGGACTGACGCGACAGTGACGACGGCAGTGTCAGTGACGTATGACGCTGTCAGGCCAGAGCCCAACAGCAGAGAGACGGGTGTGAATGGGTCAGCAAGTTTTGAAGTGGTATGTATCATATGTCCATCTAAAGAAAGTGATATTGTTAAGTCGTTCTGGCCATATTAGTTCTGAATTAATAGATAACTGTCAATTTGACGCATTTGCTTCAAGGGAAGTAAATATGTGTGCACACAATACCTTGGTCACTTCTAAACTCGCTTCACACCCTTAGACCACAATTTTGCTTCTGACTTTGCTTTTGTAGTGGTTTGTTGTGGGGGGCAACCAATCGGTGTGGAGAGTTTTTGTATATGAAGTCTATATATAACAAAGTCTGATCTACCACTTCCCTATGTCTAAACCTGAAGTAAAAACCTGTAATCTTCCTTCATTTCTCCTTTTGTTTATGCACGTTTTGTTTGAGTGTATGGCTGGAGTGATTTGTGAAGTTTTTTAATAATTTGAAATCGTTGCGATGCCAGTGAGTTAATGTGTGTGTGTGTGTGCTGGTTGGCTGGGTTTGTTACTTAATAGTGGAAGGAAGGTGGCGGAGTGGTGACACGTTTGCCTGCCAATTCAATGCGTGACTGTGAGTCACCGGGGTCGAATCCCGGCCTCGCCCTTTCTTTCCAGTTCGACGGGAAAATCAAACTGAACGTTGAATTTTTCGGATGGGGACTTGAAGCAAGCCTGACCCGTGTGCATTGCGTTTGTAAAGAGAACAAAACAACCAAAGGCAGAGCAGTGGAAAGTTGATTAGAATAGGGAGAAATCCTACTGCCGATCGAGCTTCTATGTTTTGGAGATGAAAAAAAATTAACGATATGATTGGGATTGAAAGTAACATCCCATCGACATTGTTTTTGGTGATCCTTTTTGCATTATAAACTTTCTTCTTCTTCTGCGTTCCCAGGCCAAAAGGCCATAATGGGCAAAATACGTATGTGTCCGTTTTCAGTTTTCACTGGTCTCCCCGCTGCATACAGCCGACACATTCCGATTTCGGAGGAGGCATTATAAACTAAACTGTTTTGTTTGTTGGCTAAAAGACTCCAGGGATCATTCCAACAGCCGAAGCACCTGAACACACAAAACTGAAGCTAATATAAATTAAGCAATCTGTTGTCCTTTGCAGAAACTGGAACCGGCGTGGTCGAGTGATGACGAATCTCTTGCAGGCCAGTCATCCACAACTGTCCACTGCACAGCTCGACAACCCACGTCTGACAATGCATCAGTGCCACTGTCCAGCCACGGGGACCCGCCTAGTACCACCATCACCGCACTCTTCAATGACGATTCGTATCCACCAGCCCCATCGCATCATGATGAAGCAGCTCTGCCCACGTTCTTCTCTCCGAACGTTGCCGCCGATAAGAAGAAAAATGGGCAAGAGAAAACCAACACCAACAACAACGACAACAAGAGGCGCTTTGTGTGCCACGAGTGCGGCAAGGCTTTCAGCGAGTCGCACAAACTGAAAGTGCACAGAGTGGTGCACACGGGACAGAAGCCCTTTGTGTGTGATGAGTGCGGCAAGTCATTCACGCAGGACTGCAACTTGAAGAGGCACAAAATGAAACACTCCGGGTTGAAGCCGCACAAATGCGACGTTTGCGACAAGGCTTTTGGCGATTCGTATATCCTGAAGAAGCACAAGCTGACTCATTCTAATGTGAAGCCCTTCGCTTGTGATGTATGCGACAAGGCTTTCAGTAGGGTTGACGATCTGAGGCGACACAAACTGATCCACACCAGACTCAGACCCTTCGCGTGCGACTTGTGCCCAAAGAGCTTCGACGCGGAAGAGCGGTTGAAAGTGCACCGACTGAGTCACACCGGAAAGGCCAGGGAGTTCGTTTGCGATGTTTGCTCGAAAAAGTTTTCCCGGGCGGGTCACTTGAAGCGGCACAAACTGATCCACGCCGGAATCAAAGCCTTCATCTGCGAGGTCTGCAACAAGGGGTTCATCCAAGCCAGCGAACTGAAGGGGCACAAGCTGGTCCACTCGGGGACCAAACCCTTCAAATGCGAAACGTGCTCTAAAGCGTTCACGACTTCCAGCCAGCTGAAGCGACACAGAAACTCCCACACAGGGGAGCGGCCCTTCAAGTGCCAGCAATGCAGCGCCAGTTTCACCACACCCCGTCTCTTGCAGAAGCACGTCAGGGCGTCGCACTCCGGTGGGAGACGTTTTTTTTGCGATGTGTGCGGGGAGGCTTTTTCCAAAGGGCAGCACTTGAGGCAGCACAGGAGGCTGCACACGGGAGAGAAGCCGTTCAGCTGCCCGCACTGTGAGAAAAGGTTCGCGCAGTCCGGGAGCTTGAAGAAGCACCGTCTGACCCACACTGGGGAGAGGCCTCACGTCTGCCCGCACTGCCCCGCCGCTTTCACGCAGACCTGTAACCTGAACAGGCACGTGCAGACAAAACATCCCTCGTGATGCCTGCTATTAGAATTGATCATCTACAGTGGAACCTCCCTTATAAGACTCCCTCCCACATAAGACCTACTTCTCTGAGACATTGCCCTTCTTTGTAAGTGTTAAAATTACCTCCCTTATAAGACCCCTCCCTTATAAGACCTCATTTTGAATGATTTTTGAAGGTCTTATAAGAGAGGTTCCACTGTACTATCTTTCTGCCTTGCTGGTCCATTCTCCTGCCTTTATTGACGACACACTTTCAAAAACATTTCTTCCAGCCTAAGTCGGTCTTGCTGGGCCTAACTATTTCTTAGTTAGGCGCATAATGGCAGCTGCACTCATAATTGACAGGAATCTGTCTGAGCGATCGAAGAAGAAGAAGAAGAAGAATTGATCATTAGCTGTTCTATTTTTTGGTAGCAGAGACTTGCGTACAGCTCAGATCATGTGTACAGAAAGTGTTACGTGATTCCTAAAAAATAAGTTGGAGAAACAGATCATGGTTTTTTTCATCCAAAGTTGGTAGACCTGTATGAGCAGTATGTTGACTTTAAGGAGCTTTTAAAATTCCAGATATGAAATTGTCCTGCGTGTTATAGTGTCTTTTCTTTGAAAACAAAAAAGGCAAACCCACAACCGTGGTTGTAGAGTGGCACAAAGGTAACGTGTTCTCCTCGTGCACAATAAACCCGAGTTCGAACCTGGCTACAGGGGATTTTTCCTCTCACTCTGCACTAGGCCTTATGGGGTCTGAACCCTTGGGATGAGAACAATAAACCGAGGTCCTGTGTACCCATGCACTTTGCACACGTTAAACCCAGTGGCAACGAAAAAGTTGTCATTTGGTCAAAATTTACACCCCCACCCCCTTCCTTCCTTATCATTCACACAAAAGTCGCATGGAGAAAAAAAAGGGTGGCGCGCCTCTGGCTGCGACGCGCTCTCCAGGTGGGAGCAACCCAAATTTTACAGAGATGCCTCTGTGACTATAAAATACACACAACAAAAATGATGTTCACATAAAACACACAAAGGCAGCTTTTAATTAGCAGAACTTTGTTTTAATCTGTTGTGAATCTTGATTTTTTTTTCTCAACAAAATCAATGCCTCAACTGTATCAGCAATTGTTTTGATAAAATATCAGTTTCCAGGTGTAGAAGTCCACATTTCAAGAATAGAAAGTCAGGTAGTTTGGATTGTTGCATTGGATGTGTGTGATTTTTTTTTTAAATTAAAAAAAGATGAGTTGATTGATGATGTTTAACCCTTTCACCGACAGCCATTTTTCGGCCCCAAAATACCCTTAAACCTAACTGGGTAGAGAAAAACAACTCTCTGCAATATTGAGAATTCCTCTGTGACATATGTAACATCAGGCCCATCCCCACCTCCCCAAATCAAGAAAACAGGGTCTCCAGACAACAGGCTCTGACCTGATGCCCTCTAGTGACATGGGTGTAAAACCAATGTGGTGACAAAAGTCGACATTGGCGCTGAAAGGGTTAAGAAGAATGAAAAGGAAAAAGAACATGTGTTATTTCAGAACGCATTATCATGATTATGAAGTGACGCAAGCAAAGACACTGAAAAGAAAAGACTAACATCCGGTCCCTTTTCCCTATATGAGTAGTGAGGACAGAAACACTGGTTATATCCCTTTTAAACGTGACACATTTAGGTTAAATAGCTCTTTTTTTTCAAACCTGAAAGAGTTATCTTTTCATGAGTCAGTTATACTTTGGATAGCCGCCATTGTGAATGGTGTAACTACCCCACTAACGATAACTCTATCAACCCGGCTCGCCGTAACTCTTAAGTAGTCCATCTTACCCTTTTAGAGTCTTTGACGCAAGTATGTATCAGATGTTTTGAGGTGGGGGTTTTTTTGGGGGGTCCTTTTTTGTTTGTTTGGATGGTCCAAGTTTTACGCTGGAAAATAAAGTTTAAGTTTTTAATTTAAGCACCTTCTCTCTCTGTCTTTCCTCTTCTATTTTCTATCATTGTGACACCCCCATCAGGAAGGGGCCTATGCCTATATCTGATTAAAAAATGTCGTATTGGTATTCATACTCTCTCTCTCTCTCTCTCTCTCTTCGTTGGTGCTTTAGTTCAATGTACCTTTGTTGGCAATCTGTTATTTTTCCTTTTTGTTTCCTTTTCATTACCGTATTTTACGGACTACAAGGCGCACCTGATTATAAGGTACACCCCCACCCAAATTTTACACAAAATTCAGATTTTGTTCTTATAGTTTCTTACTGTGTTATCAGTCACATTACAAGGTGCAGGGGTCTCAGTCTGGGGGAAAAGTATCGCCTTGTAGTCTGTAACATACTGTACTATATGTTCTTACTGTGTTATCAGTCACATTACAAGGTGCAGGGGTCTCAGTCTGGGGGAAAAGTATCGCCTTGTAGTCTGTAACATACTGTACTATAGTTTCTTACAGTGTTATCAGTCACATTATAAGGTGCAGGGGTCTCAGTCTAGGGGAAAAGTATCGCCTTGTAGTCTGTAACATACTGTACTATAGTTTCTTACTGTGTTATCAGTCACATTACAAGGTGCAGGGGTCTCAGTCTAGGGGAAAAGTATCGCCTTGTAGTCTGTAACATACTGTACTATAGTTTCTTACTGTGTTATCAGTCACATTACAAGGTGCAGGGGTCTCAGTCTAGGGGAAAAGTATCGCCTTATAGTCTGTAACATACTGTACTATATGTTCTTACTGTGTTATCAGTCACATTACAAGGTGCAGGGGTCTCAGTCTAGGGGAAAAAGTATCGCCTTGTAGTCTGTAACATACTGTACTATAGTTTCTTACTGTGTTATCAGTCACATTACAAGGTGCAGGGGTCTCAGTCTAGGGGAAAAGTATCGCCTTGTAGTCTGTAACATACTGTACTATAGTTTCTTACTGTGTTATCAGTCACATTACAAGGTGCAGGGGTCTCAGTCTAGGGGAAAAGTATCGCCTTATAGTCTGTAACATACTGTACTATATGTTCTTACTGTGTTATCAGTCACATTACAAGGTGCAGGGGTCTCAGTCTAGGGGAAAAGTATCGCCTTGTAGTCTGTAACATACTGTACTATAGTTTCTTACTGTGTTATCAGTCACATTATAAGGCGCAGGGGTCTCAGTCTGGGGGAAAAAGTATCGCCTTGTAGTCTGTAACATACTGTACTATAGTTTCTTACTGTGTTATCAGTCACATTATAAGGTGCAGGGGTCTCAGTCTGGGGGAAAAGTATCGCCTTATAGTCTGTAACATACTGTACTATATGTTCTTACTGTGTTATCAGTCACATTACAAGGTGCAGGGGTCTCAGTCTGGGGAAAAGTATCGCCTTGTAGTCTGCAACATACTGTACTATGATGTTCTTACTGTGTTATCAGTCACATTACAAGGTGCAGGGGTCTCAGTCTGGGGAAAAGTATCGCCTTATAGTCTGTAACATACTGTACTATATGTTCTTACTGTGTTATCAGTCACATTATAAGGCGCAGAGGTCTCAGTCTAGGAAAATTGTTATCGCCTTATAGTCTGTAAAATACGGTACTTTGATTTTATTGTTGTTGTTTTTTCTTCCCTATTTTTTTCTCACATTTGCGACCCTAAGACATTTTTGGAGTGTTGGAAAGTGTGTGTGTGACTGTGGATCTGTGTGAATAGGTGTGTGTTTGAATTTTTGCTTTAAAAATGGAGTATGATGTTGAGATGGTTCATTCCTTTTGTGTAACAGTTTGGTGGACGGTTTGTGTATTTTATTCATAACTTTTGCTGTTTGTTTTTTTCTCATAAATTTATAACTGTTTTGGACGCTTTTTGCCACTTATAGCCTTTAACATTTTTATCACTTTTATTGTGTTTGAACTTTTTCACCTTTTTTTTGTTTTGTCGCATTTTCTTTTTTCATGTGGAGACAGAGGGCTGCCCACGTGGCGGGTTAATCACAAACGGTCACACACGTAATGTTCTCATCCCTAGCTAGTGCATTAATTTTGTACCAAAGTGTTCAAGTGCTCCGGCTGTTGGGATGATCCCTGGAGTCATTAAGCCAGGGAACAACAACAACAACAAAAGACCAGTATGTTATGCTGGAATGTTACGTGTGTGTGAGAGAGAAAGAGAGAGAGAGAGAGAGAGAGAGAGAGAGAGAGAGAATAACATGTCCTTCCTTGTTCTCCTTGCAAAAGGAATAAAAAGTTGATCTATACAGTGGAACCTCCCTTATAAGACCTTCACAAATCATCCAAATTGAGGTCTTATAAGGGAGGGGTCTTATAAGCGAGGTGATTTTAATACTTACAAAGAAGGGCAATGTCTCAGAGAAGTAGGTCTTATATGGGAGGGAGTCTTATAATGGGAGGTCTTATAAGGGAGGTTCCACTGTATTGTACTTTGTTGGTTCTAAGTGGAAACCCAATGTACCTCATACCCAAAAAATGGAATGTGATCATAATTTTTATCTTCTTGACTTCATTTAATTAAGTATCATCTTTACAAGTACTTACTGGAAAAAAAGCCAATGAAAACTACTTTGTTTTGTCTTTTTCAGTGTGAATGTTGCCTAAGCTTTTCCTATCCTTTATATGTCTGACTATTTCTGTGTGTTCTTATGCTTAACCTTTACCGGACTTCTGGGGTCGCCCACGACCCCTTGACACACAAAACATGTTATATCTCTAAAACTATTTAAGTAATCTTCATGAAATTTCATGACTGTCAAAAACGTAAATGGCTTTAAGTGTGTTAAATGTCATTAATGTGTATAAAATATAAATGACGTAATATGACGCATAATTTTGATATACCTGTCCGGATGACGGGGGTCTCCCACGACCCCTACTTTAAAGAGCACTGCAGTGCATTGAGTAGGGGTCGTGGGAGACCCCCGCCATCCGGACAGGGATAAACACATGGTGACTCATTGACAAGTAGGGGTCGTGGGAGACCCCCGCCATCCGGACAGGGATAAACACCTAGGAATTCGCTCTTTGCTGAGAAGGGGGTCGTGGAAGACCCCCGCCATCGTGTCTGTGTAAGCTTGACAGCGTTGTTTTCATCCTGTCCTCAGAATGAAAAGTAATGCGAAAGCAACTCGAAAAATAACTCACCATGCCAAAAAAACCACCTATTGCAGAGTACTAAACATTAGCCTAATAATATAACGCATTGAGATAACTCTATTTATAGAGTGTGTTTTAGTGTGTGTGTGTGTGTGTGTGCACCTATGAATTTATGTGTCAAGGAGTAATGGAGAGAACTATCTGCGCATTCCAACACACACAAAAGCAAACCTAAACCGCAAAAAAAAAGACTTTCAACTTTATTCTGTGTCTTTACTGATGACACCAATCCATATGTTACGCCCAACTCGTGAAATTGCCCATTTCATGACAAGGTATAAAATGGTTTGCTCAATCCATAAAATATCCAATTTAAAGCTTGCCATTTGACCAAAAAATTATGAGTGAAAAATGTTTTCATTCAGTCACACAGGGATCTAGAATTGGTTCAAACAAATATGAAATCACACTATTACTATAGATGAGTTTAAAATTCCTGCATTTGGACTTGGTTTAACCTTTACCGGATCATGCTTTTGACTACACGGACACGATGGCGGGGGTCTTCCACGACCCCCTACTCAGCAAAGAGCAAATTCCTAGGTGTTTATCCCTGTCCGGATGGCGGGGGTCTCCCACGACTCCTACTTGTCAAAGAGGCACCATGTGTTTATCCCTGTCCGGATGGTGGGGGTCTCCCACGACCCCTACTCAATGCACTGCAGTGCTCTTTAAAGTAGGGGTCGTGGGAGACCCCCGTCATCCGGACAGGTACATCAAAATTACGCGTCATATTACGTCATTTATATTTTATACACATTAATGAAATTTAACACACTTAAAGCCATTTACGTTTTTGACGAGGTCATGAAGATTGCTTAAATAGTGTTAGAGATATAACATGTTTTGTGTGTCAAGGGGTCGTGGGCGACCCCAGAAGTCGGGTAAAGGTTAATAGAATGTTTAATGAAACATGTAACTCAGGCATACCCTGGAATAGTATTCAGTAGGGTAGGATAGGGGTAAAAGTACCATTTAGAAATATTTGCTCCCCCCCATGGGGATACCGTGGGTGTCTTTTGTATCAATAGTTCCCATAACTTCTGGAAGTTCTGTGCTTGTAACTTCCTCCAATCTGTCACTCTCTTTGACTCTGCCTTCCGGCTGTATTCCAGTAGGCAAAGTGTTCTTCTTGGAAACTTCAAGGTTTGGGGGAAGGTACTGCTGATTTCTTCTTCACGGAGCGAGACAGTTTCTGCAGCCTCATCCATTCATGGAAAGGCAACTGGGCGGTCGCCTGGCACCACCACACGCCGTAGTACTGCCGGTGGGTGCTGACGTCACGCCTACGCTGGCAGTGCTTGCAAGTTACGTCGTATATTTTCCGGAACACCGGCATGGGCAGTCCCTTCTGCAGAGCTAACTTCATCTTCTTTCTCCATCTCCACCATGTACTCCTGCCAATGGTTGCTGAAGGGTGGTCACCCTCTAAAGGCGTGGGAACATATCGCAGTCCAGGCGCTGTCTTTGGTGAAAGTGTTGCGGTGGGTGGGGGTGGGGGCAGGGGTTGTAACTGACACTGTATGTTAGGAAGCTTAGGACTAGGAGCAAACTGTGGTACTGTTGTATCATAGAAAATTTGTGACGTCGTCACTCCACTCTCTAAAGGCGCGTGCACATATCGCAGTCGAGGCGCTGTCTCTGATGAAAGTGTGCTGAGAGTTGCGGTGGGCGGGGGTCGTAACCGACACTGAACGTCAGGAGGCCTAGGGGCAAACTGTGATACTGTTGTGACGTGGACAATTCGTGACGTCATTGTTCCACCCTCTAAAGGCCAGGGGGCGGACTGCCGCCGAACATATACGATTCTTTGAGGCGGCGGCACCTGTGTGAATCTTGGAGGCGTGGGGACGCACTGCCACGGCGAGGGTGCGATTTTCCGAAAGGAACTCCGCACCTTTGACGCCGACTCTGCTGACAAGACCACAGAAGGACTGGAACCATTCCGCACAGCCGCAGGCCCACTTTCAGAACCCCGTGTCGCGCCGCTAGAAACCTCCACAGCTAGAGATTCTGGTAACGAATCCTGCGAGGGTTGGGAAAACGGCTCTTTTGTAGGAGACGATGCAGTAGAATTAGAGGCACGTTGTTCAGATCTCAACCGTTTTGGAAAGCTCGGGCCAAAGTCAAACACAGTCTCTTGTGGAAGCGTGGAAAGATTTTCGGTGGGTGGTGGTGGTGAGGGTTGTAACTGACGCTGCGTGTCAGAGGGTAGAGTGACAATCAAAGGCGTAGAGCCTGCTTGAGAATTCTGTGAGTGTTGAGACACTGGCTTGGACGTAGGCGGGGTTTTCTTCTGTGAAGCTTCAAGGCATGGGGAAGGTTCTCCTGATTTTCCTTTGGGCTGTTTTGCTGTATACAGAGTCGTCTTCTTGGTAGTTTCAAGGCGTGGGGTAGGTTCTGAGGAATTTTCCTCCGCCCGAGTAGCTGTTGGCAGGCCGGTGCTCTTCTGTGAAGTGTCGAGGAGAGGGGAATTTTCTGTCGAATTTTCTTCTGTCCGTTTTGCTGTGTACGGAGTTTTCTTTTGTGAAGTTTCAAGGCGTGGGGAAGGTTTTCCTGATTTCTTCAGCTTGGCAAACTCCCTCTGCTTTCTCCTTCGCCGCCGTGTAGACTTAGGGACCAGCTGTGAGGCTGTGGTGTGGTCGTCCTCTGAAGGCGTGGGTACAGACGCTGTGGGTCCAGGCGCTGTCTCTTGCGGACGCGTGGTAAGAGTTGAGGCGGGAGGGGGTGGTGGGGGTTGAAACCGACAGTGTATATCAGGGTGCAGGAGGGGGACAATCGTTGGCACGGACCCTTCCTGGGGCGGAGGCAAGTACAGCAGAGGGATGTACGATGTGGTCGAACGCTTGGGCAGGGACTGGAAATCCAAGCTGATTTGTCGCTGACAGTTTCTCCACGCTTTGCTTTTCTCTGCAGTAGTAGTAACAGTCGCAGCAGCAGTGGTAGTAGTAGCAGTAATAGAAGCAGTAGAAGTAGGTTGTGGACCATGGTTGTCTCTCACAACTCCGTCATCTGATGAAGCAGGCGTTTGATCGTGTGGTTGACTTGTAATAGTTTCCTCCAGAAGACCAGTAACTGAATAGTTTTCTAAGTGTCTGTCGTCCGAAGAAGTAAACAGTTGACTGGCTTGCAGAAAAGTGGTACCAGTCTCTTGACAACCACCACCAATCACAGAATAGTTTTCCACACATCTTTCCTCCTCCTCCAAAGATGAAGCCGTTTGATTGGCCAACAGAAGGGTGACAGTACTACTCTCTGGACAACTCAATTCACAGTAATTTTCTTCGTGGTCACCACGTGAAGAATTAGACGGTAGACTGGCCGGCAGACGGGCAATGGTATCCCCCCCCAGAAGACGCAATTCAAAGGAGCTGTCTTGGTACCTGGCGTCTGACAAGGAAGGGGTCTGATTGGCTAGCTGAAGAGCAATAGCGTCCCCCGAAAGACCAATCACAGAAACGTTTTCTTGGCGTCTGTCAACCAAAGCTTTTTGATCGAGTGGAAGAAGGGTGACAGTTATCTCCTCTTGACGACCCAACGCGGAGCAGTTTTCTTCGTGTTCTTCGTCGAAAGCAGAAGGTAGTTCATTATCATCATACGCGTCTCTAACAACAGAAAGGAGTTGACTGGATGGCGGAAGGGCTACGGAATAGGCAGAAGATGTCGCTGGCATCCGGGTTTGTTGGGTCATAGCGTCGTTTTCTTGCTCGGCCTCTCGTTTCTCGAACCTGAACAAATAGAGAAACTGCTTTAAAATTTACACATTACCGTCTTTTTCGGACTATAAGTTAGTATAACTGGCACACATTATAAGGCGCACCCCTCATATTTTACACAAAATTAACCTTTACCGGACTTCTGGGGTCGCCCACGACCCCTTGACACACAAAACATGTTATATCTCTAAAACTATTTAAGCAATCTTCATGAAATTTCATGACTTTGTCAAAAACGTAAATGGCTTTAAGTGTGTTAAATTTCATTAATGTGTATAAAATATAAATGACGTAATATGACGCGTAATTTTGATATACCTGTCCGGATGACGGGGTCTCCCACGACCCCTACTTTAAAGAGCACTGCAGTGCATTGAGTAGGGGTCGTGGGAGACCCCCGCCATCCGGACAGGGATAAACACATGGTGCCTCTTTGACAAGTAGGGGTCGTGGGAGACCCCCGCCATCCGGACAGGGATAAACACCTCAGAATTTGCTCTTTGCTGAGTAGGGGGTCGTGGAAGACCCCCGCCATCGTGTCCGTGTAGTCAAAAGCATGATCCGGTAAAGGTTAATATTTTGCTATTACATTTTCTTATTCGGGGTGGTGGTGTACATATTGTCCGAAAAATATGGTACAATACTTGCACTTGCATAGACAAAGAGGTAGACAGTGGGCTGTACAGTGGCGTTACTCCCACGCCGCTCATTCTGAGTCCAAACTCGCAGCTACACCCCCCCCCCCCCCCCCCCCCGCTTGTTCAGGTCGCAGAATCCGAGACTAGCAGTCCAATGGGAGCATATCTATGTTAGACCGTCAGGAGGCAACCAACCGAGGAGACACTGCACTGCTGCTGAGTCACTTCGGTGGAGTTCAGTGGAGCCTGTTCAGGACACTCAGCTCACACTCTTATACAGAACTACTGGGAATAAAAAACATTTTGTTTTTTAAAGATTAAAACAAAACAAAAAGAAAGAAAAACTCACCAATCACGCAGCATCGCACCATCGACGACTGGCAGCTGTAAAGCGGGGTTATCCTTCGTGACGCCGTTTTCCGCCAGGAGTTGTCCGATCTTGTTGAAGGTGTTTCCCACCATGGCAAGTCTGTCCATTCTCTCCCTGAGTTTCGTGGTGGTGGTGGTGGTGGTGGTGGAGGTGGTGGTGGTGAAGGTGGTGGTGGTGGTGGTGGTGGAGGTGGTGGTAGTGGTGGTAGTAGAAGGGAAAATGTCCAGCAGTCTGCTAATGACGGCCTCTGAAACGCGGCTCATGGCGTGTCGGTGTGAGGCAGTTTCTTTGGCAGGGCGCGGGAGACGCCTGAGCGGGAAGCAAAACAACAAGAAAAAACTGTTTTATTTACGACATGGACTTCCAGAGCTGGAGCAGGGCAGCTCTTGTGTTGATAGGGCAGGCATGGCTGGTGTATTTCTGGGTCCCATCAGCACTTTCGGGTATTTCTTTTTCGTTTCATTATTTAGCTGCTTTTTTTGTTATTTCTTCTTCTTCTTCTTCTTCTTCTTCTTCGATCGCTCAGACAGTTTCTTATCAATTATGAGCGCAGATGCATCATGCTGCCGTTATGCGCCTAACTAAGAAATAGAGTGACAGATTAGAGGAAGTTACAAGCACAGAACTTCCAGAAGGTGGGGGAACTATTTGCACGAAAGACTCCCTCCGGTATCCCCACGGGGGGGAATACAGCTCTAATGAAATGAAAAAGAAACACCCGAAAGTGCTGAAGGGACCCAGAAAAGCACCAGCCACACCTGCCCTATCAACACGAGAGGTAAGTTTAATGGAAAGCTTTAGCTGAAGAATGGCTGGCGTTGAAAGGGTTAAGGCTCTATGTCAGACCAATTGACATAAGCTAGAACACCAAGGCTACATCAATATGTTGTTATGCTATGCATAGTTATGAGGGGATTGTCTTTAGCCATGACAAGCATCTAGCATAACATCATCAGTCTCCAAAATTGAAGTCTCCGAAGACGGAGTGTGGCTGCTCACGTGGCGGGGTAATCAAAAACGGTCACACACGTAATTTCTCATCCCTAGCTGGTGCATTTGTACAATAGTGTTCAAGTGCTTGGGCTGTTGGGATGATCCCTGGAGTCTTTTAGCCTGGGTACGTCAACAACAAGAACAAAAATAAAAAGAATAAACAAATAAATAAAAGCAGCAGTAAAGAAAAGCTTTCAAATAAAACACTCAAACATGTAAATTTATATCAGCAATCATCCTGCAAGTTAAGAAATCTATTTACAGACATTATTCACGAAACAATACATGTAAAAATGATGTTTAAAATATTTGTACGCTAGTCATTTGTGGCCGACTTCGGCTTCCAGATAACAGCGGAAAGCTGTCCTAGAATATTTTTTTAAATATTTTTTGTTATAGAGTGAGTTCTTAGGAAACTGACTCGAAATAATCGGACCTGTCATCACTGGAGCAGTGGGAGAAGGAATGGAAACTGGAGTTCAACCCCAGCAAATGCACAGTAATCAGAGTCAGGTAAAGGTCAAGATGTGCCCACCCCCCCTGCATTTCTCGGTTAATTGTATTCTTCCATTTTTGCCTTTCTTACCATGCATACGACAATAATGTTCAAATAATAATAAAATATAAACTCCACTTAATGACCCAATCCAAAATTAAATGTTGAGGCAAAAGAATATAATAAAAGGAGACAACAGCTGAAAGCTTATCTAATGTATTTCCTTTAAACTAAATTCCCTCCATTTACCCCCTACAGCAAACTCGCTTACACGCAACTGCCGCTTAAGCGGCTTCAACTGTACTTTTAACCTATTATATTAACAACAAACAGAAAAATAAATAAATAAACATTTTCAGCTAATTCTCTTTTTGGAATACCAACCCTAACCCTAGCCCTAAACCTAACCCTACCCCCCACTATGTACTGCAGTACACCGCGATTTGTCACAGTTGTGGTTCGTTGCGTTTTTCCGTCTTATAGAGTGGGGGGTAGGGTTAGGGCTAGGGCTAGGGTTAGGGATAGGGTTAGTATTCCAAAAAGGTTATTAGCTAAAAAGGTTCCTAAAATACAGCTTTATGTATGGTAAGAAAGGCAAAAACAGAAAAATAAAATTAACCGAGAAATGTAGGGGGGGTGGCACATCTTGACCTTTACCCAGAGTCATGCCAAATAAGATCAAGCGGGTCCGTGAAACAACATACACCCTGCATGACGAAGATCTTCAGATATCAGAGGACAGCAGATATCTTGGCGTCACCCTAAACAACAACTTGACCTAGTCAAAACACACAGAGGTGACAGCAGGAAAAGCCAACAGAACCCTCAGTTTTCGGCGCCGCAACATCAACGACTGCACCACCAAAGTCAAGGCCGCCTCCTACACTACCATGGTACGGCCTATTATGGAGTATGCCTCAGCAGCCTGGGATCCTCATCTTCAGAAGGACGTACGCCAGCTAGAAATGGTACAGCGCAGGGCAGTCAGGTTCTCCTGCAACAACTACGGAGACAAAACACCTGGCTGTGTTGACAGAATGCTAGGGGAGCGGCAGTGGGACAGTTGAAACGCGGAGGAAGATCAACCGCCTGTGCCTACTGCACAAAATTAACAGCAGCCTGGTTGACTTGAACGCAAGCCAGTATCTGCGCCCCAGCGACCCCAGAACGAGAGGAACCCAAAGATTCTACCAAGAAAGGACAGCCCATCCAGTCCTCTACCACTCTTTCTTTCCAAGAACGCTCAGAGAGTGGAACATGCTCCCCACAAGCCTGACTGAAACCATCTGTCCTGATGCTTTCAGGGCCGGCCTAGGTGGTATTTACATCAGCCACCAGGCCTCCGTCTGCTGATCTCCCAGTGGACCAGTGTATATAGTTTTAACCTTAAGTTTTTAGGGATGGATCCCAAATTATTCAAGCTTTTAAAATTAGGCATTGACAGCACATGCCGCCTGTCAGTCGCGTACCAAGTTGGACTTCAAACGCTGCGAGGCCCAGTCCAGTAATTGGAAGAAGAAGAAGAAATAAAACGCCACCTGGTGTCTAGAGCTAAAGACCATTACTCCACCTAATGGTCACTTCATAACAAAATGGAGGGAGCGTCTGCAGCTTGACTCCGGAGAGGACAGCATCCACCAGCTGGACCGTGCCAAGCAGGTCGCCATCTTCAGACTAAGAACTGGGCACTGTCGTCTCCTCTCCCATCTCTATCGTCTGAAGATCTCACACACGGAAGAATGTCCGTGTGGCACAGGATTACAGACACCAGACCACATTCTGCAGGACTGCCCTACCCTCGACACCCTGAGATGTGAAATCTGGCCCAGGCCTGTGGCATTCCGTGACAAGCTGTGGGGTCCTGCTGAGTTGCTGCTGCTGCTGCTGCTTTATCAACCAAACCGGACTGAGCATCTGATATGGCCGGGAACAAAGAAGAAGAAAACTCCACCTAAACAGCCAATTAATTAATTCAAAGCTCAATGGAAATCTTAAAAGAGCCGAAACAGCTTTCAGTGAAAGGAAACCAAACAACTTACCCCTTGTCGCTCTGGTCGAGGTCGTCGTAAAGGTCCACAACTCTGGCTGCCTGGCTGTACGACAGACAAGAGTGGTCCCTCAGAGAGACGAGGTGATCTGCCAGCCGCTGGACATTTTCACAAGGTTCTGCGACATTCTCCGGTATGGACCGAGCCTGCAACACAAATTTGGATAGTGCTGCTGCTGCTGCTGATGATGGAAATAATGATGGAAATAATGAGAAGATGACAATGATGATAGAGATGATGATGGTGATGACACTGACAATTAAGATGATGATGATGACAAAGATGATGACAATGACAATGATGATGATGATGACGATAAAGATGACGATGATGATGACGATAAAGATGACAATGATGATGATGATAAAGATAATGATGATGATGACAATTTGGATTGATGATGATGATGATGATGATGAAGATAACGATGATGATGATGATAAAGATGACAATGACGATAAAGATAATGATGATGATGATGATGATAAACATGACAATCACAATAAAGATGATGATGATGATGATAAAGAATATGTTGATGATGATGATGATAATAAAGATGTTGATGATGATGAAAAGAAATTTGTTTTTTTAGACTAACCTGCGTTTTACATGCTGCTCTGCCAGAGGCGGAATCAGATTCATCTATGTCACAGTTACATTCCAGTTTCACCCTCTTTTTCAGATCTGTCATCATCTCCATTTTGCTAACATTGCTGCACACTGTGTCATTTGTCGCTGCTTCGGTTTTGACGGCATTGTTGCTTCCGTTCGTTTTGACAGTTTCCGTTTTGATAGCATCGCCGACATTAACCGTCGCTGCTTTTAAAGTTCTGATTACCTCATTATTTGAGTTTGTAACAACTGGTCCGCTATTAACATTAGCCTTAACGCTTCTCTTCCTGTTCCTAATTGATGCTTCGGTTTTGTTAACATCCTCACTGATATTTGACTTTGAATCATCGCTACAGGTACAAAGCTTAGGTTTGGACTCTACGCTCTCATCCATGTTGTTCAGAGATGAAAAGGGGCCAAACCTATTCCTATGACTACCCCCACAAATGCAACGTTTATTTCCGTTATCTACTCTCTCCTTCAACATCACCTATAAACTGACAATGGTCGCATCTATCGCTGGGCATACCGTGATTCGCTGATTCAGTTTTCAAGTCCTGACCACCATCTCCGGGACTACCATCTCTAGCTTTCACGTTCATAACTGACGAACACACACGCTGATCCTTTGATTGTTGTTGATTCGGCTAGTTTACCTGTAACGCCTTGTTGAATGATGGCTCATGGGACTTTGTGAATGATTGACACTGGATGATGGCACTAGCAGTAGCAGAGCTCTGCCTTCACACATTGATTCACTGTTTCGGCTTTACGTTCAACACCACACAACTGACGGTCACTGTCTGTAGGCCTGCAGACTGCAGACTTGTTCAAAGTGACTGACGAATTTGCATGTTGATTGGCAGATTCCGCTTTAATTATTTAACACTTTGTTGACCGATGGAAGTGTGTGTGCCTCAGACTTCCATGACATTGGCAGCATTACTCATTTACTGCTCATAGCAGGTGAAGTCCAAGGGCGGGCGACGGTTGTTGGGATGGTTGTGGTCATACTGATGAGCTCAAAAGTTGTCACATGGGATACCTATCACAGACATACATTTTTTTTTTTCAAATTCAAAATTGTATCAAATCACTTTTTTTTCTTTCCGACATCTAAATTTATGTAGAGCTCTCATTCGCCCTAGTACTCTGATCTACTTAATTCAACATCATTTTTACCCGCAGATTCCTCTAAAAATGTTAATTTAATAAAGTCCTTTCTTTGCACCCCCTCCCCCTCTTCCCTTTCCCACACAAGCAATACCATACCCACTAATACGCTTGAACACACATGCACCCTCCACACACAAACACACACACATGTATGTATGTGCACACACGAGCATCCACACACACACACTCCGATCCGTGCGAGTACACACACACATGTGCACATATATGCAGAGAGGCCAGTTGGTTAGAGTCGCCGCTCGTAATCCAACGGGTTTTCGAGTGCGCTGGTTCGAACCCAGCTGGCCACGGTGTTGTATCCTTGGGAAAAATACTTCACTCCTATTTCCTGGTCCTTCGGATGAGACCTAAAACTAAGGTCCCGTGTGCGAACGCACTCACAAGATCTTGCACGCACGTTAAAGCCCATTCCAATATTCGGTACGAGTAGGCCGTGCGTGCCGGTGGAATGGATGACACAAACTCACAAAGCATGCATCATGTGCACCAATAGCAGTCTAAACGAAGACTTTGGGTGAGGGGCAGGATAAACATCCCCAATCGGAAGAAGAAGAAGAGTGACACGGCTTGATCCACCCTTTTTACACAGTACACATTGCAAACACCTGCATGCAGGCAATATATAATCCAAGTGCACAAACTGACAAAGTCACACACACTGCAGGGGCGGATCTGAGGGGGGTTTACAGGAAACCCCTCTTTGCTCCAAGAATGTAACTTATACAAGGGCAAAAAAAAAAAGAAAAGGCTGTTTTTGCACAGAAAGCCATCTGCAGTCTGGACGCCAATGATTTTTGTTGTTGTTGAAAGTTTTGAACTCACTGCTACTCCTATCCCTTTCCCCAGGTCGGGATAGGGCTAGACAGGGATAGGGTTAGGCTATAAAGTATAACGCCTGGGAAAGGGATAGGGTTAAGGTTATAAATGAAAACAAAAAGTCAAGACAAAATGGCCGCTTGACGTTGCCGTTATCCAATGAAATTGCTTAAAGTAGCTGGAGTCCAGACTGCAGATAGCTTACTGTGTTTTTGCTTAGTTTGATAATCACTAAATTGCATACTTTTCCGGGAGTCCCCAGGCCTTTGCAGCTCCCAGACTCGCCCCCCATACGAACCATTTCGCCCGCCCCTGACACACACACACGTTTTGCGCGCTCGCGCACAATACATGCAGACTCTAAAAACACAAACTCAAGTCTGTGCATCTTGGTGCAAACACATTTGAGCAGGGCGCAGCCATATTGGGTCGCTAAAAATGCAAACAATTTAAACTTTCAGTCAAGGATTCCTTAAAACATACACTGACTTTTCTGCAAAAAGTCTTTTAATTGTTATGAAATTATTTTTAAGTTTCAAGCAAACCACTAAGTATTTTTTAAACATTTTAGATTATATTTTGTTAAAGGTAGAAGCGATATTTTTGTCGCTCAAAACAAAAATAATAATATTAAAAAAATCAAAACATTTCTTGTGTTTCTCTAAGCAGTATATTATTTTCACATTTTTATAACACATATCTTAAGTATTCTGTCAGTTCAGGATAGTATATTTCTGGCGCACTTACATTTTTTTTACGGATTGTAAACGGCCGAAGCCATATCTAATTATATGAATCTTTCATAAGACACCAAAACGCTTGAAATATTGTACCCAGTCTTATAAAGTCCACATAGAAACAAGACAAATAGCGCATGATTATAGATATACTATACTTAAACATGTTCCCTTTCTGTTTCTCTGTCTCTATGCATTCACATGCGTACATGCGCATGCACACACACACGCACGCACTCACGCACACATTTTTTAAAATTTAAGAACATTTATATAGCGCTTCATCTTTAAGCTCTAAGCGCACATACTCTCTCTCTCTCTCTCTCTCTCTCTCTCTCTCTCTCTCTCTCTCTCTCTCTCTCTCTCTCTCTCTCTCTCTCTCTCTCTCTCTCTCTCTCTCTCTCTCTCTCTCTCTCTCTCTCTCTCTCTGCCTCTCACGCGGCCATGTTACTGGACACACACACATGTACCACACACACACACACACACACACACACACACACACACACACACACACACACACACACCGGCACACACACGCACGCACGCACATGGCACGCACACAGGCACACACACACACACACACACACACACACACACACACACACACACACACACACACACACACACACACACACACACACACACACACACACACACACACACACACACACACACACACACACACACACAGAGGGCCGGGTGAGGTAGGGATCGAGGGGAGGAAGCACTTGAACACTAAGGTACAAATGCATCAGCTAGGGATGAGAACATTACGTGTGTGACCCGGCGTTTTTGATTACCCCGCCATGTGAGGAGCCACACTCCATCTTCGGGGGATTTTAGACTGATGATGTTATGCTGGGAGCTTGTCATGGCCGCACAACCATTCAGAGCATAACAACATTTTGATGTAACCTTGGCGTTCTAGCTTATGTCAACTGGTCTGACACAGCATCATGCCAAGGCATTCTTTTCACTATAAGACGTGGAGAAAAAAATTGGGAAGAGCAAAAACCACTAGGGGAAGACGGGGTAAAAAGCGCATGGGCGAGTAAGAAGCCCACCCCAATTATCTTATGAAATAAAGAAAATTTCAGTCAAATTTGCCTATGAGACGAATGCTAGACATTAACGCTCGTCTCATGGACAAAATGAGACTGAAATTTGCTTCATTTCATGAGATAATTGGGGTGGGCTTCTTACCCGCCCATGCGCTTTTTACCCCGTCTTCCCCTACAACAACAACATCAATAACGACAACAACAACAGGAATAGATAACAGAATTTTATGACTGCTATTTTTACACAATAAAATATGAACACAAACAGCAACTTTTATTAATCCTTGATAGCTCCCTTATTATTTACTAGCACATTTGCTCGTAAACAAACGCTTACAAAATATTCTCAATTGGTTGAGTCCTTATTCTGCTGAACCCGATGTCTCAGCTTGGGTTCGCTTTTGGCTGCGCTTTTGTCTGACGCTTTTGTGGGCAAGTAACTTGAGAGCTAAGAAGATGTGCTAGACATACACTTGAAGATGACGAATCGTGCTGCTAATTGGAAGAAATCGATATTACAAACATCTTAGCATATGGTAGGGGTAGCAACGAAATGAAGACTTGCACCCTGAGCTCGTGAATATTGTGAGGAAGAGGTGCGAAATGAAACGAAAGATCAACAGACTGAAATCTCTCAACTTGAGAGAGAGATTCAAGTGCTCTCTGAGTGTCTCATTGTCTGCTATAGTATAATCCATCTTCTTCTTCTTGCATAGGCCCCTATAATCAAGCATGGAACCCCGATTCCAGAGCTTGATCTGAAAGAATCCGGACCGATCTGGACACAAACTTCAAGTTTAAAATATATCTGAAGTCAGTTTAGAGAGAGAAGTGTGTTTGCAAACTGCAAAACTGTGACAAAGGTGTGGTTTTCTTTCAAAATTTAGACAGAGCTATTTGAGTTTGTGCAAGTCAACTGTGAGACATTGATTGTGTCCTACTTTAGTTCTACACCTACACCTATTTTCTAATTTCAGCGCACTGCATCCACCTTTTCTTCATCAGCGCCATGTCTGATGAGGATTCGTTTGACTGGGTTCCGTGGGAGCTGAAGACATCCACGAGACCAAGCCATGAAGCAGTTTGTAAGTAAAATTAGTATGAAAATTCTATAGATTTCTAAATTGATAATTCATCTTATTTTCAAACAATCTTATTTCCTAGTAACTTTCTCAGTTCCTGTATTTTTTTTTTTTTCCCCTGCGCAGCGATTTTTCTTTGAACCCCAATATATGTCAGTTATTGCCGGTTACGGCAGGTGGACATCATTGGCAGAAGAAGAAGAAGAAGAAGAAAAACCAGAATGGTCTTGGCAAAATATGGTTTAATGTTAACTCAATTTCATGATTGTACTTGTACAATTGTAGCCTATGAAGATTCATGAGACATTATCAATATTTCGATAGATGTTTGGTCAGTTAAAGCATTGTGTATGTGTGTTTTTTGGGTTACAAGTCTTTTTTTAAAAATAAATTTTCTTCTTGTTTTTACAATTTTAGGGCCGACAGGATCGATGATCCCCTTAGACGTGGATGACCAGGCTCCTCTTCCGCTGCTGGTGGGAATCGCCGTGCTGATCGTCCTGGGCTTCATCATCATCGTCTACTGCATCTGTCGACGACACAACCTGCTGGGAGGGGGGTCCAGCAGCACACAAGGTGAAGGCTGTTTTTGGGAAGGGGGTGGGTGGGTGGGTGAGGAGATGGAAGAGATTAGATATATATGGGTGAAAGTAGTTCAGGAACTCGTGCTCCTCAAATCAGGATTACCCCCGTGGGGATACCGGGGGCGTCTTTTGTACAAATAGTTCCCCCACCTTCTGGAAGTTCTGTGCTTGTAACTTCCTCTAATTCTGTCATTCTCTTTGACTCTGCCTTTTCCCTTTGCTTACTGTCATCTGCTATCTTTCTATCTCATTGGTCCATTCTCCTGCCTTTTTTCTATACATTTTTACAAAGATTTGTTTAGCCAAAGTCGGACATGCTGGGCATACTTATTTCTTAGTTAGGCGCATAATGGCAGCATGATGCATCTACGCTCCTATGACAGGAAACTGTCTGAGCGAACCAAGAAGAACAAGAAATCAGGATTAGAATAGAAAAGCTGATAGAAAGAGTCTTCAGGATTGGCCATCTTGTCATGAATCTGGATCCACAGTCTTAGTATTCCTACTATACTAATACTATATCAAACATTTCTGCCAACACTGATGGCAGATTCTTCTTCTTCTTCTGCGTTCCCAGGCCATATGGCCATAATGGGTCAGGTACATATTTTTAAGGTACATTTTGTATACGTGCGTGTGCATGCAGTTTTTCCTAGTGCTACCTTTTGTATAGTGCTGGCTTGCCATTAAACAGCACTGCTATGTATATATTTTTATGATTGTCATGATTAGGCACCCAAAAAAAAAATGTCTGTTTGGGGTTTCATCAGTTTGAAAGATAGGGTAGGTAGGTAGTGTACTAGTACTACTAGGCTTTTACAATTTTTTAATTTAAAAAAAAAATCTTGTGTTCGGTCCATGCGTGTGAATATATTTATAAATTATATATTTTAATAAAAGAAAACAGTAAACTTTTGCACTTATAATGTTTTATGTTTCTGTTTGCTCGCTTACTTTCGTTTTCTTTTTCTTTTTTTCCCATTCATCCAAAAAAAAGTTTAGGGTCGGCAGCCAAAATCTAGGGTAGGTAGGGAAACAAGAAACCAACATATTTTTGTGTGTGACCTTATTGCTATGCAGGTGACCCCAACGCAGCCTACCACAGAGCCCCCACAGGGGATGGGGGAGGAGGGGCAGGGGGAATGGGGGTGGGGTACTGCGGAGGGGTGGGGGTGAACGCTTACCCCATGGCGCCGGTGAAACCCATGCTGCCCCCACAACAGCAACAACCTCAACTACAGCCACCATCATCGTCATCGACCCTGACGGGGCCCCACAGCATGAATATGATAGGGCTGCCGGGGAAACCTGGAATGGCAGGTGGGTGAAAGAGAGAGAGAGAGAGGGGGGGGGGGGGAGGAAATAGAGAAAGCATGGGAGCGACTATGTCCGTTTTACACGGATTTTTTTTTTTTTTTAAATTTCCCATTAAGCAGAAATTCTGTTGATGGGGCTCTGCCCCTGTACCCTGACAGGGCCTTAGCAGCCCCTGGACCCTGCCTTTCAGGTTTTTTCCATTTTTCAGGAGTTGCACCTATGAAAGAGAGAGGAAGGGTGAAGGGCAAAGGGAGAGAAAGAGAGGAAGTGAGACGGGTAGAAGAGAGAGAGAAACAGGGAGGAGAGAAGGAATAAAACCACCGCCACCATTAACCCCTTGACTGCCACCAACGTATTACGTACTGACCTGATGACGTCATCAGATGAAGAGGAATAACCCTGACATGCTGGCTTTTGCTCTACAAACACAGTCAAGAGATTAATATCCCCAGACCATTTTGCCAGATTGGCTCTATCAGTTGTCTTTTTCGTGGCATGGTTTGCCCAGTGGTTTTTTTCTTTAATTTTCTCTGGCAGTCAAGGGGTTAAGTCCGTTAACCCATTGGGCAATCCCATTTTTCAAGAAAATAATTGAATGTCGACATTCCAACACACACAGTCCCTGATACCTGGTCTTCTTCTTCAGCATCGTTGTAACATATTTTATTTCCCTCTCCAAAACCTGAAAACAACAACAACAACAACAACAACAACAAACTAGAGCGTTAAGACGCTAAATTACCAACCGCGCGGCAGCGTTATTCGGCTCCAGTGACCTTGACCTTTGACCCATAACCTTCATTATCGAACTTGGCCTAGATCTTCCTACTACCTACCCGCATGCAAAATTTGAGCACCCTAAGTCCATCCGTTCAAACGCTAGAGAGGATACATACAAGCATACAAACATACAAACACCACCTCAGACACGAGTGAAAACATTACCAATCCGCTCTCTACGATCACGGTTGGTAACAACAGTACAATTCACGACATGGCATCTAATGTCATCATCATTGTACCCTATAGCTCATAATTTCACACAGTGCTGGAAACGTTGAGCCACTCTACTCTACTTATCGGATCCAGGTAAAGAAAAAAAACAGTAAAAAAGGATAACAAACACATCCTAGTAAAAAAAGAAAGAAAAAAAAGGCCATAATAGGTAAATATGCACTGCAGAATGACTTAATACATAAGCCTATGTCATAATAAGTGAGAGATAAGGGGAAAAAAGGGGTAGACCTTGGATGTTATGAACTAGCGTGCTCATTCATAAGTACTTGATGTTAACTTCTTTTACATGTGTTTAGACAAACTCGTTTAGAGAAATTGAGGACAAACGAACGAACAAACAAATGATTCATTTTAATGATTGAAAAGAGTTAGCAACATAGGCTTCTTTTTGTTTTAGTTCTTGCCACCAGCAACAAAAAATGGAAGAAAATGTTCATTAATTGATTGATATTTGTTTATTGATATTATTCCATTTGTTCGCTTGTTGTTCCTTCATATTCTTTCAGTCATTTATTGAATGACATTAATTCGTTCAGTCATAATTTGTTTGTTTGATCTTTCAGTTCATACTCGGTAGTAACTCACTTTTCTAATGTTCACGGATTGATATTCGTTCGTTTGTATCGTCTGCTTGTTGTTCCTTCATCTTGTTTCATTCGTTTATTGAAGGACGTGCATTCGTTCGTTCATAATTCGTTTGTTTGTCAAGACCATTTCAATTCCTACTCACATGGCTGCAACCTTGCCTCAGATACAAAGCGGTGCCTGTTTTTCAAAATTTTGACCACCCCAAAAAAATTGGATTCAAAGTTCAAGGGGGAAAAAGTGTTGAATTCTCACTTTACAAGCCTGGAATAAGCTTCAAATTGAGTATGATTTTGCTTTTTCTTCAGCTTCAGGGGGGCAACGCCTCCCTGACCCCGCCCCTGTACCATGCCAGGGGCCTGGGCGGCCCCTGGACCCCCCCCCGCCTTGCCTGTTTTTGGATTTTCTCCAGTTGCATCCATGTTAACTCGACTTCATTTATTCGAAGTTAACGATTTTCTTCTCCCTCTTTCTAATCCCAATCCACCAGGCGTCACGGGGGTACACGCTTCCAACCAGCACCACAACCAGCACCTACCACCACCACAGCATCATTACCAGCACACCCTGGTATACCCCCCGGAAGCCTACACCCCGCCCTACCCCCTGGGCTATGCCCCCCTCCCTTCCTACATGCCCACCACCACCACCACCACCTCCCACCACGCCTCCCACACCCCAACCTCCTCCTCCTTCTCCGGTCCCACCACCAGCTCCGACCAGGGACCCCCTTACTACTCCGGCTTCTCTTCCTCTTCCCCTCCGGCTCCGGCTCCGGCTCCGGCCGGCCTAGCATCATCATCATCAGCGGCAGCGGTGGTGTCTCCGTCTGGTGTTTGCGGTGAAGGAGAAGGAGTTACGGGCCCTTCGTGTTCGGAAGAGGGCGGCAGAACGGAAGTCGAGGCGGAAGGAGAGGAGGAGTCTTCCGGTGCGGTTTCGGTTTCAACGCCGGTTTCTACTGCTACGCAGGGAGTTAATGCTAATCCATCTTCATCAGGGGTGGGTGCGGCGGCGTACTCTGCTGCCGGTGGTGGTTTTCCAGGGGGTCAGGGATATCAAGGTCGTCCGATGACCCCTCAAGGTCATGCCACAGCCTCTCAGGCCGTTCAAGGTCACGGGATTATGCCTCAGGGAGCTCAGGGTCTTCCGGTGTCCTCTCGGGATGTCCCGGGCCATCCGCCGACCCCTCAAGGGGTTCAAGGTTACTCGGTGACCCCTCAGGGTCGACCGATGACCCCGCATGGAGCTCAAGGTCGCATCATGACCCCGACGGGCTTCCCCCCCGCGCCCGTGATGGGGTTGGGAGGGGGTGAAGGGGTAGGGGAATTTGGGGGGCAGGGTAGGGGCGACACCCCTGGAGGAGGGCCATACCACCCTTATCCTCCTCCTCCCCCGGACTACGCCTATGGGGGAGAGGGTGGAGGGGGGATTGTACCCAGGGTGGGGTCCCCCTTACAGTACCCCCCTCCCCCGGGAACCACGCTGAGGGAACTGGATCAGCTGTGAGAAAGCTGGGAGGGACGGACGGAAGCAGGTGTTCTTCTGTGTATTTATGCATGTGTGCGTTGCGTTCAATGTGAATCGTGTGTATTGTGACTGTGAACTTATGCTGTGGAAGCCAGGTAGCTGAAAAACAGGTTCCAACAAATTATTTGAGATAATTCATGTTAATTTTTGTCCCCTAATCCTTTCTATTTACGGACTAAAAAGGTGATAATTTTTTCCCCGAGACTGAGACCCCTGCGCCTTATTATGTGACTGATAATATAGTAAGAAAACGGATAAACAAAATCTGAATTTTGTGTGGAATTTTTTTGGGGGGCCTTATGCTAAGTTATAGTCCGTAATAACTAATATACAGTAATTCTACGTCCAAATGTTTTTATTTAATTTTTTTTATTTTTTATCTAAAATATTGATCGGCATCTCAAAAGTAAAATTTCATTCCTTTCAATTTCGACTTACCAGATTTCCACTTTAGCCGAGAGGATTAGGTAGGTTTTCTTTTGTTTTGTGGATTATGTTTACTGTAAATCTTTATACAAGTAGCGCAAGTGACAAGTCACACAATTTATTGTCCAAAGACTGCACGGAAGCACATCTGTGGTGGCACGTATAAGATAAACTAAATAAGTAAGATCACAGTTCAAATTTAAAATGGATTTTGTGGGTTTATGCAACTGTAAAAATAGTTGAGATGACTAGGATTAGGTACTCTTCTATATGTGACCCAGCACCACGAAAGGGACATTCAGTCGCTGGGATAGTTTCTCACAACAGGCTTGGGAAGTCAAAAATCTCATTTTGGGTCAATTTTGAGTTATGGGTATTTTTGTGTTCTCTAACATCTTATCTTTCATATTGATAAAGGATAATCTTTAATGTGGTCTCTAAATGATCTCATAAATGTTTTAAAATGTGTAGGTCAATGCAGTTTCTACAGCTAGGCTAGACTTTAGACAGTGTTTTCTCAAAATGGCCGACACTCACCCTACTAACTTTAAATGCTCATAACTCTGGAACGGAAACAGTTACAAGAATGGTTCTTGTATCATTAGAAAGAGAATTGTCTGAAGTTTTCAAATGTATAGTTTTCTTAGAATGGTCAGTTTGACACTTAATGTCCCTTTCGTGGTGCTGAGTCACATATGTGAGTGTTGTATGTAATGTAAATTTATTTTCTGTGCATTAATATTGTAAAACTTGTGTGAAATTGCTTAAGATGACTTGGAGTCTGTAGGACTCTTCTATTTGTGCATTGCGCTTATTGTACCGGTAATTCTTCTGTATATCATTATGACTGTGAAAACCTCGGTCGATTTGTCTGTGAGCATTGTGTTTGACGTAAATCTCCTGTGCATCATTGCGAGTGTACAAAAGCGTGAATTATTTTTAGGCTTCGATCTGTATTTTACTGCAGTACTTACGAATACTACATGTCTGGTCAGATATTGTTTATAAATCAAATGCGAGTTGTTTGAGCAAGAAGTAGCTGGCAGTGTTTTTTGTGTGCATTTTGTTTATAAGTCTATTGCGCATTTTAAATACTGCAACTGTGAAAAGCTCCAGAGTATTTTTTAAGAATACGATCTTTGTCGATCCGTTGTAAAGTGTGGTTGCTACGCATCTGGTCAGTTTTTGTTTTGGTTTGCGATTTTGAGTTCTGTGCATCTTGGACACACTTTTTGGTCGCCAAAATGTCTGATTCTGTGCGGTCAAGACTGATCTGTGTTGGTTGTAGTTCAAGAGTGAAGACTGCCGGTACGTACTTTAAGTTTACTCATCTGGTCAGGTTTTTGTGAGCTCTTGTGTGAGTATTTTGAATGTGTTTGAGACGCGTTTCGGTTGTCGCCAAAATTTCTGCTCGGTGCGTGTGTGTTGATATGATGAACTGTTTTGTGACGAGTGTAGTAGTACGTGCTACTACTACTACTACTACTACTACTACTACTACTACTGCTGCTGCTGCTGCTGCTGCTACTACTACTACTACTACTACTACTACTACTACTACTACTGCTGCTGCTGCTGCTACTACTACTACTACTACTACTACTACTACTACTACTACTACTACTACTACTACTACTACTACTACTACTACTACTACTACTACTACTACTACTACTACTACGCAGCTGGTGAACTTCTTCGTGTCGGTTTTTGTTTATTTTTAGGTACCGATAATGTTTTCTCACTTTTGACGCATTTTCATTTTTTCATAACGAGTCCTGTTGCTCACTGTGCTTTGCAGGCTTAGCAAGTAGCTCGCTTACTTCCCTTCGTAGCCCCCCTCCCCACACACACACACACACACACACACACACCAAAGTGAATGTTTAGTTCTTTATTTTTTCTTTACATCATTTTTTATGGATGGCTTGTTGAAAAAAAGCATGTTTTGCTTATACAATGTTCCCATCTGGAAATAAAATGTTGACTTCACTTGACTTGACTCTACTCTACCTCAATCCCCCTACTGACCATCACAGTGCGCACCGTTCCTTCCCCCTTTCCAGTTACAAGCACTCCTCACTGTCCACGATAATTGTTAACCCTCCCTCATCAGGCATGGCAATTTTCAAAGATTTTTCTGAATTCAGAGAAAAGTGAATGCAGAAAATCATATGTCGGAATGGGTTTTAAGCTTGAGGAGATAGATGCCCTTTCCCCAAGATTTATTCATATATTTATCTTTTTTATTACCTACGGTCATTGTTAAGTTTAGTGTGTTGTCTTCATTCACTTCGTCAAAGTCTTTCTAAAGACGAAAATAAATGAAAGGCTTCTTGGTGAAGAAAATACTCTCACAACCTATCTGTATTGATAAAAGATCGGGACTTTACTGGTGTTGCACTGCCTCCGGGCATTGCCTCCAGTGTCGTTCCCACCATCTTTGTATTTACAAATGTCCCATATGTGTCTGTACCAGACCGAGAGGACGTAAAGCACCATTTTTCATTCAAAGGCTTCTTGGTTCTTTCTTATCTGATGTGTTCTGTATATAAGTTCTGCTACGCAGCTGGTTGAGTTTTGGTGCGTTGAGAGTTTGGGCCAACCATTTCAAGTTGCTCAGCTTCTAGAAATAGAATGCAATGAGTTTAAAGTTGTGGTGGAATTCAATGCGTGTGAAGTTTTGTGTCATTTTGAGTTTAAAAAAAAAAATGGTTGATAGTAAAATTATACCAAATTTTGAGTTGCGTTTTTGAATGAAAATCTTTTGTGCTATTGTAGATGTGCTTTTTGAGTCATATGTTTTTTTATTGCAAAATTTTGAATGGCTGAGTTTTGAGAATGAGTTTTTGTAAAGTGTGTGAAGTCATGCTTTTTTTGGGGGGAGGGGGGGGGGGGGGGGGGGGGGGGGGGTGGGGGGGCGGTTGCTACCAGAGTTTTTAAATCGCTCAGTTTTGAGAACCTTTTGCAATTCAATGAATGTGATGTCATATTTGTTTGAAGCATGATGTTTGATACTGAGCTTTGGGTTGCTCATTTTTTAGAAACATTTTTCGATTTCATGCTTGCGAAGTCTTCTTTGATTGACTCATTTTCAGTCCACATCAAAAGTTTTGAGCTGCTCACTTTCGAGTCCATGTAATATGAGAAACAATACAGTTGTGTCATTTTGATGGAAGGTACTTAAGCTGCTCAGTTATATACTTATAACTATAAGAATGTTTTTGCAATGGCGAGTTGCATGGGGTTTTGAAGAAATTTTTTGGTGGACTCCAAAATTTGAAAGTGTTTTGTTTTGAAGAACAATGTTTTTATGTTATGGATGAAATGTTATGGGTTTTTTTGTTGAGAGATTCTGGTTGATGGATGCCAAAGTTCCAAGTTGCTCAAGTTTTAGAATGCTTTTGTAATATAATGCACGTAAGACTGTTATTTGGAAGACAAAAATATATACAAGTTATAGCCATTTTGGTAGAAAAACAATGTTGCATGTGGCTTGGTTTCCAAAATATTATAGTAACGCCCCGCATCTGGGAGAACCAGCTGGCTGGGTCATTGTAGATTAGGGTTTTCTCTTTTTCATTTGCTCTCTCTCTTTTTCTTTTCTTTTTATGTTACTTTTTTTATTTTATTCTTTTGTTTCTCCGACTTCGGACCTCGACCGAAATAGTGCCATAAAAATCAAATTGTTGATTGTGGGCACTTAACCGGAAGAAGAAGAAGAAGTGATTTCATGATCTCATTTTCGAACTTTTCTCTTCCGCAAATTGTTTTGCGTTTATGCTTTGATTCCTGTGTGTGTGTGTGTATCCCCCCCCCCCCTCTTTTAACCCTTTCATTGTCAGCCATTTTTCAGCAAAAGTTTCCATTAAGCTTATCTGGGTAGAGAACAAAATCATCTGCAATGTTGGGGGTTCCTCTGTGACATGTATAAAGAGTAAGTCCTGTAAGAGTAAGTCCTGTCCGTACCTCACAAAAATTAAGAAAACAGGGTCTTTGGATAATAGACCTTGGTTTGATGCCTTTTAGTGACATGGGTGTTAAATCATTGTGGTTCAAAAATGCGACATTGGCGGTGAAAGGGTTAATCTTCTAACACATTATTAGGTTCTTGCCGCAGGCAGGCAACCTTGAGCTTAGAGAGTTGAAGTAGAGAGTTCACTGCAACTACACGCAAAACATGCGGGCAATTTTGTAGTCTAGTCGACAGTACGAAAGCCCACAGCAAATGCCCTATTTTATTATGAAGATTTTGGCAGACTAGTTCTACCAGAGATGAGATTTTCCTTCCAGTTGGAGGATTTCCTCCTTTTTGATGGCCCCAGGGTTATTTTCAGTGTAAATCTGTGGAGAACATTTGGGGAGATGGGGGGTGGTAGGGTTAGGTTTTGTGTTGAAGCGAAAATGCGGTGAGCATGAGAATTTCAATAGATGTGTTGTCCTCAATCGGTTCATTCTCTCAGTTTCTGTCTCTCTGTCTCTGTCTCAGAAAATCACTAGCCCTGAGTGAATGGTCTTCATAATTACACACATTTTTGTAGGACCAAGGAGATTAAATTGTCAATAGTTTTGCTGTCTCAGAGGCTGATTTTTACAGGTTCAAGCGCAAACATTCTTAGCCTCAGGTGGCTTTGCCCCCTCTGACCCCCATCAGGGGTTTTGCCCCTGGACCCCACCGAGGGCCTGTGTTTTCCTCCTTTTTGGTTCTCTGAGAATCTCATCTCTGTCTACTCACTTCTTGCCTTTGTTTCTGATCTACTTGGCTGCCAACCCTTAACCAAGTCCTTGGTTCTTTTACTTCTATGGTGTATTAACCCTCTTGCATTCAAGTCGGCCCAAACAGGCTGTCAGGAAGGTGCCTCCTTGCATTCAAGTCGGCCCAAACAGGCCGTCAGGAAGGTGCCTCCTTGTACCGTATTTTTTCGGATCAGTAGGCGCTGATGTGTATAAGGCGAATAGGGCAATTTTCAAGAAAAATATTAAAAAAATGAAAGTAAAAGGCGCCCTCGTTTTACGACACCTCACAAAAGAAAGTCAAACTTTGAAGCCCGTATGCGTCCTTTTACGGCATCTCACAAAAGAAAGTCAAACTTTGAAGCCCGTACGCGTCCTGTAAATGCTTACCGACCGCCATTACTGCTGTCATAAACGAGAGTTGGCTCCCCTTTCAAATCATCGAACTTCCGTTTGAGCTGCTTCCTGTTGTTGTGTTTGGACAATTCTTCGCGAAAACTGATAGAATTTATGGCATTTTAATCTCTACAACGATGCTTTTTACATCCAATGAGGGTTATGGCATCTGTTGGACAGTATCTCGGACGATAATAGGGATTTTGAAGCATTTTAACGTGAGTATTCGTCATATCGCCGACTCGTGACCACTTCCGATGTCTGACTCACAGTAGACTGTACTGAGCATGGCAATCGTTGCCTCTCTTCTAACGATTTTGTTCACTAATAAATAGGGCGCCCTCGTTTATTAGGCTCATAGGTCGAATTTGGAGAACAAAATATCGCCTTATATTGTTATAACCCGAAAATTACGGTAATCAAGCCGGCCAAAACTGGCCGTAGCTTGGCCTTGGCCCCCCCCCCCCCCCCATTCCCCCACTCTGAGCCCCCTTCTGATGGCATTTTAATCACGCACTAAGTTCTGGCTTGTTATACACGCACTATGGAGAAGTTTCTCACTTGCAGTGATGCGATGATAATTGTATGGCGCTCCGAGTGCTTCGAAAAAAAGATTTTCTCGAAATTGCGGAAACGTATCTGAACACTAGATTTTTTTGTTTTCTGAAACAAACGTGAATGCAAGAGGGTTAAGTAACTGGTAATGTGTTCAGCTGAGTTTTTGAGGCCCTCCATTCAGGTTCTTAAAGTGAACAAAATGTCTTCCTTTGAATTGAAACGTTATGGTATTATATTCCCGTGACTCACTGCCTTCTTCTCTGTTTATTTTGTTGAAATTATATGCTGATATTAGCTGATGCTATAATTTTGTTGCAATTATATGCTGATATTACGGTGATGTTTCTTTTAAGACGCCACACATTCTATCTACTGATTGTTCATATGTTTTTATGTCAGAATTTGTGTGGTTTAACCATCTTTCTGAGCCAATCTGCTCGTTTGCATGAATTTGATTTTTCAAAAGATGGTTTGACCGAATAATGCTGATTTTAAAGTTTCCTTTGAGCATTTCAACTGTAAGCTACATTTGAAGGGAAGTAAGGAAAAGAGAGAGAGAGAGTGTGTGTGTGTGTGTGTGTGTGTGTGTGTGTGTGTGTGCAAACAATAAATTTACATGCTGGTTTGATGCTCGTTTGAAGAATTAAAAAAGTACCATGGTAATCACTATCAGACAGTATAATTATACAGTTCTAGGCCAGTCGTTTTAGATTGTATTTAGATTGCATTTCACATGATTTATTTGTGTACAGATTTTTTAAAATATTAATTTACTTAATTTTAAAAACGGGTTAATTTTCTTTTCTTTTTTTTACATTGAAAAAGCCAGTGCATACGAAACTGTATACCAAAGATAAAATATAATACTGTATGCTGCATAATTTATAGGAATAAGTACAAAAATATTTTTTTCAGAAAAACCTGTATGATTTGTCTTGGATGATTATTGATAAATCATATTGTTATCACAACAAATGAATCATCTTCACCTCCGCCAAGGCAGTCACAATTTATTTAGGTATAAATGCTTTTCCTGTCTTCTTCTTCACTCATCCGTAATCCCATCCGCTTATTGCTTACGTAAGTTAATGGGGTTTCTGTACGGAGCTTGTGTTCCTCTTCTGACAAACTCCTTTCAATTCCTCGTACAAACACTAAGACATGTGATGCAGCACAGGAAAAGGAGGCTAAAGTCATGTGATGCAGCACAGGAAAAGGAGGCTAAAGACATGTGATGCAGCACAGGAAAAGGAGGCTAAAGACATGTGATGCAGCACAGGAAAAGGAGGCTAAAGACATGTGATGCAGCACAGGAAAAGGAGGCTAAAGTCATGTGATGCAGCACAGGAAAAGGAGGCTAAAGACATGTGATGCAGCACAGGAAAAGGAGGCTAAAGACATGTGATGCAGCACAGGAAAAGGAGGCTAAAGACATGTGATGCAGCACAGGAAAAGGAGGCTAAAGACATGTGATGCAGCACAGGAAAAGGAGGCTAAAGACATGTGATGCAGCACAGGAAAAGGAGGCTAAAGACATGTGATGCAGCACAGGAAAAGGAGGCTAAAGTCATGTGATGCAGCACAGGAAAAGGAGGCTAAAGACATGTGATGCAGCACAGGAAAAGGAGGCTAAAGACATGTGATGCAGCACAGGAAAAGGAGGCTAAAGTCATGTGATGCAGCACAGGAAAAGGAGGCTAAAGACATGTGATGCAGCACAGGAAAAGGAGGCTAAAGTCGGGCAGCCACAAGTCAGACTGAGCTCGCCACTAGGTCAATAGTCCCGGTTGTCTTCGGATATTATACAAACTTTCAAAAAATTGTTAAAAATAAACTATTAGAGATTGATGAATTCTGTTTTTTGCCTGTTAATCTGTTGTCTCTGGCCTTTCTGAAAATATGAATAAGTCAAAAAGTGATCATTTACGACATTAGCCTCGTTTTCTTTCTTTCAGTGCTCCTTCTATCTGGAACTCCCTACCCTATGAACTTTGTTCTGCTAAATCATTCCAATCTTTCAAAACCGCTCTTAAAACTCACCTCTTCCGGCAATACCTCTGATTTCTTCCTTGTCCTGTTTTAGTAGTTTATTTAAATATTTATGATCTATATTCATTTAAATAATTTGTGAAGCACCCTGAGCTCAAGAGAGAAAGGGCGCTCTATAAATGTTAGTTATTATTATTATTATTATTATTATTATTATTACGGATCTAATGTTTGTACACAGCCCCTTATGCTGCATATTAGGCTTGATTATTTATTGATTTTATTCAATGTTTGTTCTGCTGATTTCTGCTTTGCTGGCTGCGATCGCTTCAAGTCATTTTTGGGTGAATTGTGTGTGTGATTGGTTGTGCTAGCTTCTTTTTAAAAAAAAACTTTCCATAAATGATAATTTTTTTAAAGAAAAATATTTTCTACTTTTTTATTTTGGATTATTTATTTTCATGAATGTGATTTAACTTTAATTAAAATCAGTTTTGGTTATGATGACTTAATAATTAAAATGAAATAAAGCTATCAAAGTGATTTTTCGTTAAATTAATTTAGCGGAAATGATGAAACTTGATAATCGAGTTCCCTGTGTGTTTTGCTGAAGTAGAGAAAATGAATAGGCTTTTCAGGCAATTTTTTGTTATTATTTATTATAAATTATCACTTATTATTATCTCAATTATTATTACCCTCTCCATCTTTATAAAGAATGCCCTTGAAAAGAAAGGGTAGGAACCCCCAGGGGAATACCGTGGGATCTAGTATAAATAGTTCCCCCACCTTCTGAAAGTTCTGTTTATACACTTTGTGGCGGTACCATAGCCGATGAGGTTTAACCGAGGCGTGGTTACTGCTACACATATCTGTATTATTTAAAAAATCTGGACTTTACTGGTTTAGCACTGCCTCCGGGCATTGCCTCCAGTATTGTTCCCACCATCTTTGTATTTACAAATGCCCCACATGGCCGAAAGGCCGAAAAAACCCTATTTTCACCTGAAAGTTCTGTACTTGTAACTTCCTCTGATCTGTCACTCTCTTTGACTCTGCCTTTTCCCTTTGCTTACTGATATCTACTATCTTTCTGCCTTACCGGTCCATTCTCCTGCCTTTGTTCTAGAAACTCTTTGACTCTGCCTTTTCCCTTTGCTTACTGATATCTACTATCTTTCTGCCTTACCGGTCCATTCTCCTGCCTTTGTTCTAGAAACTCTTTTAAAGATTTTCTTCTGCTTTAGCCAAAGATAGACATGCTAGGCCTAATGATTTCTTAGTTAGGCGCATAACAGCAGCATGACGCATCTTTGCTCATGTAACAGAAAATTGTCTGAGCTTTCGATGGTGAAAATAAGAAAGGGTGGCAGTTTTGAGTATTCTTTCAGAATATATAGGTTTCTCTACCTCACTATTTTTCTATTTATATATTTTCAATATTTTTTCTATCACTGTCTTTCTTACTGCCATTTTTTTTAAATAAACAAAAATAAGAATTTGTAATGGCTGTTTTAATCAAATTGAAAATATGTATTGATATATATATGGTAAAACAAAAAACAATTGTGAAATGATGAGTTGAATTTTGCATGGCTTTTAAAAAATATTTTTTAGCTTCATTTAAAAAAAAACGTTTAACATTTTGTTTTAAACCAGTTCATAATTTTTGTTTTAAAAACCAGGGTCTATTTATTTAACAAATGTTATGCAAATTGCGTTGCTGCTTATAGCAAGAGCTTGAGAAAAAAACCTTGTATATATACATCTTCATGTCCATTTGTTTGGTTATAGATTATACCATGATGATGATTATGACTGTCATTAAAAAAAAAGTGTGAAATACAAGGACTGTATTATTGGATCATGATGTGTGTATGCGTATACGTGTGTGTGTGTGTGTGTGTGTATGTATATGTGGGGAGAAACTGTTAACTTTCCGTATACTGTTTCTGACCCTTTTTCTATCCAGATCCCTAGATATAAGCTTTCAACTGTTGGTCGGCGCTCTTTTGCTGTCTCAGGACCGACATCTTGAAACAAACTTCCTCTTTCCCTCCGTCAGCGACCGACCCTCTCTGCTTTCAAATCTAATCTCAAAACCCACCTGTTCCCCCGTCATTGAGGCTCCACTCTCTTTCTTTTCTCTCTCTTGCCTTTAGGTCTGTTTTCTGCTGCATACCATTTATGTCAAACGTGTGTGTTCGCTTTGTATTGCGTTTTTGTTTGAATGCGTTATGAATGCTAATGTGTGTGTGTGCTTTGATTTGATTTCTATCAAGATTCACAATATTGTATTCTTAACAAAATTGCATTCAGGCAGGCAAGAATATTTTTTCTCTCAAAAGTTAGCACATGTACAAATGTAACCTTAGTTTTATCTTATAATATTACTGTACATTCAAAATCATACATGGCAACCGGTACGTAAAAAAAAATAAAAAAAATATTGTTTTGAAAAATCTTGATCAAAAGGAACATCAAGTCTGCATATGATAATACATGAACATGTGACCTCTTAACATGTAAGGCATGATACAGTGGAACCTCCCTAGTAAGACCTTCCCTAGTAAGACCTTCCCTAAGATGTGACCCAAAAAATGTTTTCCCCTTCATTCTGGACTACCGAGTGTTCATCTCCCTATTAATCCTCCGAAGTCGGAGTGTGGCTGCCTACGTGGCGGGGTAGTCAAAAACGGTCACACGCGTAATGTTTTCATCCCTAGTTGGGGCATTTGTACCATAGTGTTCGATTGCTTTGGCTGGTGGGATGATCCCTGGAGTCTTTAAGCCATGGAACGACAACAACAACTACATCTCCTTATGAAGACCTTTTTTGACAGATTTTTCAAGGTCTTATTAGGGAGATTCCACCGTGTAATGTTTAGTAAGTGGGGCACATTTTGATTACAATTTCTTTTATAAAAACATAAAAGAAACACATAGATCTGTTCAAAAAACATTTGTAAGCACAAAGATAAAAATTCATGCACAAATGTATAGGTGGATGCGTGCGTCTCTGACAGATTTTTTATTCAGACTCATATACAGGCACATCATGAGTGGAAAATGCACACACACACATGCTCGCGCTCGCGCGCACACACACACGCACACATAAAGAAAACAAACAAAAAGTGATAAAGGTACCCTATTTTAGGGACTATAAGGCGATACTTTTTCCCAAGACTACAGACCCCTTGCGCCTTATAATTTGATTGATAATATAGTAAGGAAATAGAGTAACAAAATCTGAATTTTGTGTTAAACTTGGGGGGTGCGCTTTATAGTCTGTAAAATACGGTACTTTATCCAGCACCCTGTAACTGTATGATTTTCACTCATTCACAAACAATCGGAAACCTTATTTTAGCAAAAAAATATAAAGGAAAGTTCGTAAAATAGGGATGTAAACAACACCCTTCCACCCCCTTCCCCCAATCCCCACCCCATTCTCCCCCATTTTCCTCCACCCCCCCTTCCCATCGACAGAGCAACAAGATATACAGAAATGCCTGAAGAAGGAGGAAAACAGAAAAAGACCAAGAGAAAAAAGAATGGGGAATGAAAGATCAAGAAAGGAAAACAAGAGGAAGGAAGAATCAAGAAGAAAGAAAGATCAGGAACAAGAAGGAAAATAATAAGAATAAAAAGATAATAAGATTAGGGAATAGGTGCTCTCCCCTGGTTTTTCGTCGATAAATTGCCACAAGAGTGGCCCTTTCGACTATGATACAGAATACAGAAAGAAACAAAGTCCTAAGAGATAATTTAGAAGGCACAAATCTGTTTATGGTAAGTATAAAATAAATAACAGACAGATACAAACTTTCAAAGATTTGAAACATCACTGAGGCATAAGTAAAAATTAGAAAAAAAGACACACACACCCTTCCTCCAAACACACACACACACACATTAAATACATTATAAGAAGCAGTGCATTTGAAAATGTCAACGTGAATGAAAACAACCTTAGATCAGATCTCCAGTTTCCGAAAAGAGCAAGGAATATAAAATCTCTGACAACACTCTCTAGTCACTTATACCTCATATATTCAAAGGAGATCAGGACTGGAAGGTAAAGATGTATCTACACATTCGATTACATAATCTATTCCTCCATGGGAACTTAACAGAGCAGACATTGATAAAAAGAGTGATAATCCTCATCTACTGGCTCTCTCTTTTCGCTCCCATATTCATTCAAGTTATCCTAATCATTTAAAGGTATATACTGATATACTGATGGCTCTCTGGTGGACAACAATGTGGCCGGTGCTGGATTAGTAATCCCTGGACTAAAGAAAGAAAAATCATTTCATATGGGCGAAGGTCATTCTATTTTTACGGCAGAGTTGGTAGCCATTCTTATGTCTCTGCGATATACTGTTAACCTCCCTATGATTATGTTTTAAATTCGTTTTTGTGTGGACTCTAAATCTGTCTTACTTACACTAAAATCCATAAAGTTTAGAGACAGATCTGACTTAATAATCGAAATTAATTATCTTATTCATTTTCTCAATCAAAACGGTTCTAGTGTAGCCTTCACTTGGGTTCCACCACATTGTGGTGTTTATGGACATGAATGGGCAGACAGAGTAGCCAGAAGAGGTGCACGACAAATAACTGACTGTGAAAATATTAATATTCCTTTATCTGTAAAGGAATGTTATAGTCTTTAAGAAAAAAGACATCAACACTCGTGTGGGCTGTAATGTAAATTCACATACCTCTTGCAACACGTCTTCGTTAAATCATTTTCCAAGAGAAAAATTTAGTTTATGTTTTAGACTTAAATATTATTCTTTAAGATGTAAACATGTTAATACTGCCAGATGTATATGTGGGGATAAACTTTTAACATTCCATAGACTGTTTCATTGTGCCCTTATGAGGCAGTACCTACACAGTTTCCAATTACCTGAACATCCTTCAATCGATGATTTTAAAATCCTAATGTCAAATCACTTATTTTTGGCTAATATATTCAAATATTTACTTCATAGTTTAGTCCCATTGGAACGTTTTTATGACATTTTCATTTTTGTTCTTAAACAGGGTTAGATTTGATTGTTCTTGTTAAGCAATTTAAGTTTTATGTTTTAATTTATAAAATAATATCAGTGTCATTTTAATATCAATCATTTACAATATTATAGTCGTCTAAAAACACTTTAAGTGAAAAGACGTTAAATTAAACAAAACAAAAAAACACACACACACACACACACACACACACACACAGGAGGGCAGGATGAAAAAAAGCCTTGTTAGCTTATTCTTTAACCCTCAATAAAGATCATTTTGACTTGACTTGACACACACACACACACACACACACACACACACACACACACACACACACACACACACACACACACACACACACACACACACACACACACATCCAATCAACCAACCAAGAACCAAACAAATCAAGAAACCAAAAGAAAGAAGAAAAAAGAAAACTAAATAAAAGAAAACTCACAAGATTTCTGGTTAGGGACAGAGTGTAAAATACCTTTAAAAAAAAAGAAAAACAAATTGGCAGGACTAGTTCTATAAAAGTGTTCCTCTCTCTCTCTCTCTCTCTCTCTCTCTGTTGATACATTTGTATAAATAATGTTTCTAGATAATCATCCACAATCTTACTTACATACAGTACAATGTTTTTAATTTGTGCATAATCTTACGTGAAGTTGAAATAAAAATCCGTAAGAATTCTAATTTAGAAATAACAAGATATTTCAAACTTACCAGGAACTGGTTAAAGATAAAACAACAACAAAAACCTTTCAAACTTGAAAAAAAATCTTTAAAAAAACACATTAAAAGTGAAAAAGAACTTGAAGATTCACATAAGGATTTTTAGGTTAAAATTGCCCCCCAAACACACACACATTAGGTATTAGGTATTATGTACTTTATAGTCACAGAGTCGTCTCTGTGAAATTCGGGTTGCTCCCACCTGGAGAGCACGTCGCAGCCAGAGGCAATTAAAAAAAAAAATTGCAAGCGATTTTTGTGTGACTTATGAGGAAGGAAAGGAGGTGGGTAAATTTTGATCAAATGATAAATTTTTCGTTGCCATTGGGATTAACATGTGCTAAGTACATGGGCACACAGGACCTCAGTTTATCGTCTCATCCGAAAGACTACATGTTCAGACTGTAAGGCCTAGTGCAAAGTGAGAGGAAAAATCCCCTGTACCCAGGTTCGAACTCGGGTTTACTTGACACAAGGCGTTACCTCTGTGCCACTCTACACCTCATGCACACACACACACACACACACACACACACACGCACACGCACGCACACACACGAGCATGCCAAGCACACACACACACACACATTTTGATATAAAAAAAAACACATTCAACCATGTACAGAACAAAATGACAATCAGTGATTTGTTTCAGACACCCCCCACCCCCTCCACACTCTTACCTAAAAAGATTTTATACCACAACATAGCAAAAAACCAATGCCTTATTGCTCATGATACATCCACACTCCCATAGCTAAGAAGGCTTTATAGGATAAAACGGCAGAGAATCAGTGCCTTTGCTTCAGGTACATCCTCACTCTCATACAGGGTTCCCAGGGCTTTCAGCTATCCCCAAGTAAGGACCTTGTAAGGACCTGTAGGCCTAAGGATAATCTCCATCTTTTAGCCAACGATCTTGAAAGGAACACTTTCCCAGCATTGTGAACAATGTCTATAAGCAGATAGAAAAACTATGGCTGACACAGATATACGCGTTTTCTCATAAAACGACACAAGGATAAAGAATGAGATTTCAGTCCAATTTCTCTTGACAACTCGCGGTGCATCGTTCGTCTGCTAAGCGGTCAGTTGAAACGGGAAGGTGGGGGAGGGGGGTAAGGTGAAGTAGGTGCTGAGCGATGTTTCTCAAGTGTAAAAGTGCTGCTTCTGCGATCTATTTTGAGTATGGTCTTGCTGCTCAGGGCAGTATTTGGCAGCTGTCAGGACTTGTAAGGACCTTGAAGTGAATGTAAGCACTTGTAAGGCCTTAGTTGGAGATTTCAATTGGTCAAGACTTATAAGGACTGGTAAGGCCCCTATGAACCCTGTCATAGCTAAGAACACTTTATAGGACAAAACGGCAGAGAATCAGCGCCTTGCTTAAGGCACATCCCCACATTTTATTTTAGCTAAGATTTGATAGGACAAAACGACACATTCCCACTCACTTAGCTAAGAAGGCTCTGCAGTACAAACTGGCAGAGAACCAGTGCCTTGCTTAAGGTACATCCTCACTCTTTTAGCGAAGATTTGATAGAACAAAACGACAGAGAATCAAAGCCTCAGTGCTTAAGGTACATCCCCACTCCTTTAGCTAAGAACACTTTATTGGCCACTGCAACTAGGGTTATCAACGCCCTTGATCAGTATCCAAAAGGGCAGTCACTCTTGCAAAAGGCAGCCGTTAAGTGGCCTCAAACAGGGTTATTGGCAAGAGTCGTGCCCTTGTTTGGCAGTACTCAACCATCTTCCCCCCCACCCACCAAGGGCATTCATTCTTGCAAAAGGTGTTCACTGCAGTGGCCAATATAGGACCAACGTAAGATATTCAATACTCTGTTTTCTCACTTTCTACACACACACACACACACACACACTTGCTAAACCAACACAACGGAGGCTCAGTGTTTATCCTGAAAAGTGGGGTTGTGCAGAAGATACGACTCTCTCACGTAATCCGTTTTCGACGTCAGCTTTCTCCCGCGCGGCAAAGGCCCCGAGCCTCCTCCTCCTCGTCCTCCAGTTGTCATCGAAGCAGAAGAGGAGGGCGCCGCGCTCGACAAACCTCTTCTCTGATTGACGACATAAACGTCCCCCCCTTCTCTCCCGGGCCCCAACACGTCGCAACACGCCGGCAACGCGCGCTTTCTGAAACACAAGCCGACCAGCCACGAAACCCCGACCAAGCAGATCAGCGATGAGGCGAACGCGATGGCTCGGAAAGGAAACACCTGGCTCTCTGCCTCTTCGTCGTAGTAAGGGTACTTTATCAGCGCGGGCAGGTTCACCGTCGGCTCGCCGGCTCCGAGCCGCAGAGCGGCTCCGGCGAAGAAAGCCACGAAGGCTCCGTAAGCGTTGGTGTGGGGGATGAAGAGGGAGGAGATGAGCTGGGGGAGGACGATGACGTAGACGATGTCGGCGGCGAGGACGAAGAGTCCCCACACGGTTCTGACGTAGATGGCAACGACGGTGGAGCCCCCTCCGATGAGCAGGATGGACGCCCGCTGCACCCAGAGGAGCTCCCTGTCAGAGGCCTGAGAAATGACAATGAACAAAAGTTAGGTGGTATGAGGTACTTTACAGTCACAGAGGCGTCTCTGTGAAATTCGGGTTGCTCCCACCTGGAGAGCGCGTCGCAGCCAGAGGAGCTCCCTGTCAGAGGCCTGATAAATCACAATGAACAAAAGTTATGTGGTATGAGGTACCTTATAGTCACAGAGGCGTCTGTGAAATTGCCACCCAATTGGTGTGTTTTTTGGCATGCGATTTTTGTGTGACTGATGAGGAAGGAAAGGGGGGGGGGGGGTGGGGTAAACTTTGACCAAATGACAACTTTTTCGTTGCCACTGGGTTTAACGTGTGCTAAGTGCATGGGCACACGGGACCTCGGTTTATTGTCTCATCCGAAAGACTTAACCGTTCAGACCGTAAGGCCTAGTGCAAAGTGAGAAGAAAAATCCCCTGTACCCAGGTTCGAATTCGGGTTTATTTGACACGAGGCGAATGCGGTACCACTGTGTCACTCTACACTCCACTGTGTGTGTGTGTGTGTGTGTGTGTGTGTGTGTGTGTGTGTGTGTGTGTGTGTGTGTGTGTGTGTGTGTGTGTGTGTGTGTGTGTGTGTGTGTGTGTGTGTGTGTGTGTGTGTGTGTGTGTGTGTGTGTGTGTGTGTGTGTGTGTGTGTGTGTGTGTGTGTGTGTGTGAGTGTGTGTGTGTGAGTGTGAGTGTGTGTGTGTGTGTGTGTGTGTGTGTGTGTGTGTGTGTGTGTGTGTGTGTGTGTGTGTGTGTGTGTGTGTGTGTGTGTGTGTGTGTGTGTGTGTGTGTGTGTGTGTGTAGTGTGTGTGTGTGAGTGTGTGTGTGTGTGTGTGTGTGTGTGTGTGTGTGTGTGTGTGTGTGTGTGTGTGTGTGTGTGTGTGTGTGTGTGTGTGTGTGTGTGTGTGTGTGTGTGTGTGTGTGTGTGTGTGTGTGTGTGTGTGTGTGTGTGTGTGTGAGTGTGTGTGTGTGTGTGTGTGTGTGTGTGTGTGTGTGTGTGTGTGTGTGTGTGTGTGTGTGTGTGTGTGTGTGTGTGTGTGTGTGTGTGTGTGTGTGTGTGCGTGTGTGTGTGTGTGTGTGTGTGTGTGCGAGTGTGTGTGTGTGTGTGTGTGTGTGTGTGTGTGTGTGTGTGAGTGTGTGTGTGAGTGTGTGTGTGTGTGTGTGTGTGTGTGTGTGTGTAGGCTACAGCAGGAGAAGTCTTGATTGCATAGTTACACAGTGGAAACCAGCCAACTCAAAAATGGGTACCACAAAAAAATTCACATGATTCACGAAGACGTTTTTGGTCCCAATGAGGTTTTATACTGACAATTCTCTGCCCCTGTCTCGTGCACTGAATAGCGTGCGCCACCTACATAAGATTATCGCCCTTGCCTGTCACGAAGTAGTAGTATATAATATAGCCACAGAAAATTCTCTGTCCCTGATTATTCACCAGGTGGTTTGGTCACACACACACACACACACACACACACACAACACACACAACACACACACACACACACACAAATAAGATAACAAACATAAGTGAAGTTACATATTTCGTACATATACACAGATGCACAATTCATAACCTAAAATACATAAGAAAGGCCATATATATATATAGGCAAGGTATGCGCTTCAGATATGGACCAAATAGGCTAGGCTAGGTTTGTACAAGTTGCACAGTACCTAGGCATCAAAATACAGGTAACTACGTATGCTGTGGACATACCTTGGGCCTTAGTGTAGCCTTGTACACGTTGTGGGTGAACATGGAAGACGATCCCAAAATTGAGCTATCTACTGATGACATGACAGCTGCCGATACCGCTCCTAAACCTGAACAACATAGCAATATAATGTGATATAATAATGCAATAATAATTATTGGCTTGGAGTCAAAACGGACTATCTTTAGATAGTCCATTGATACATTATTGAATTTACCACGAAAACTAATAACTTGCATAAAAAAGGACTGCTGAAATATAAAAAGCAAACCCCCCTTTTTATATTTCTGCAGTCATTTTTTAATACAAGTTATTAGTTTTTGTAATAAATCCAATAATATGTCAATGGACTATCTAAAGATAGTCTGCTTTGACTCCAAGCCATCACATTATTAACATAATGTTAAGCAATGCTGCAGGTTACATAGACAGCTTTTTTACTCATCAGCGGCAGCATTGATACAAATACTTATAAAATTAAATAATTATGCATAATAATAATAATAAACAATAACTTATAATATAAAAAAAACAAGAGAGAGAGGGGGGGGGGGGGGGGGGGGGGGGGGGGGGGGGGTTAGTTCGATTGTTCTGGTAAATGCTGTGAGTGAAGGGGGTATTTGTAGTGAGAGGTGCGTGGGTTGTTTTTTTTTTTTTTTTTTTTTTTTTGGGGGGGGGGTGAGAGAGGGCATAACTCAGGATGATAGATGTGAGAGACTACGCATGGGTTGTTTTGAACAATAATAAAAATTAATGCATGCGTTTCTTTTGATGTCATAACTTCGTATTGTTTCTTTTGTGTGAGTGTGACATGACGCAAGAAAATTATCCTTTGCTTGAGGACTTAATAAACTGATTGATTCATTGATTGATTGAATACCTTGTAACAATAAACAATAATTTATAACAATACGTAATAACAATAATACGCACAACCTCTTTACCTTGAAAACAATCAAATCAAAGCGCACTTACGTAACATTCTCACGCGTTCATCATAAATTGCGTATAGAAGAACGAGTAAAATATCTCTCACTGCCACACACTATAAGCGTATGCAGAGAAAGAGAGATACAGACAGACAAAGACGCACAGACTGAGAGAGATAGAGAGACAGAAAGAAAGAGAGAAAGAGACAGAGAAACTCACCGTATTTTTGGGACTATAAGGCGCACCTTTGTTTAAGGCGCACCCCCCAAATATTTCCCCAAACTTCAGATTTAGTTACTATATTTTCTTACTATCTTATCAGTCATATTGTAACGCGCAGGGTTCTGAGTCTGAGGAAAAAGTATCGCCTTATACTTATAGTCCGAAAAATACGGTAATTGACAAGAGAACAGATGGGTTTTAAGGTTGGAATGAGCGACTTAGCGGGCTCTTTTGACCACCAGGGGGCATAACGCTCGAGTGGGGCTAATCCTCTCTATATTCTTAGTTGGGGATAAAGAAAGAGAGAGGGAGAGGGAGGAAGTCCCACCCTCTCTCTCTCTCACTATGCCCAACTAAGAAAATCGCGTGATAAGCCCGTGATAAGCCCCTAGTGGATTGACTGCCCCCTGGCGGTCAAATAATCGCCATAAGTTAAGTCGACCATTGAAGACAGACAGACACATGGCATGGTCAGTCACTCGCTGACTGAGGGAGAGCGGGAGATAGTTCCACGCGGGGTTGGTCCTGAAACGCAAAAAAAAGAAAGTTAACGAACATACAGAGACGGACGAAACACGCCTACCTATCACTGACACGATCTGCGGCGTGAACTCCTTCATCATGAGCGGCAACACCGTGCTGCTCTGATTGGCTGCGACAGGGTCAAGGCCGGAGGTCAGACTGCTGTTGGACCAATCTGAAAGCAGGAGGACGCGTCACATGACAACGTGACAGATTTATAATACCGTAACCTCCCATTTGTCGCGTACCGTCCATAAGGGTCTCTGACCGATTGGACGCTAATCTCATCTCCATTTGTCATGTTCGTGCATGAGAGAAACATTTTTTTTTCTTCACGTTTTGCAAAAGTTGATATGTAAACTTCCTAGCACTACAGTGGAACCTCCCTTATAAGACCTCCCATTATAAGACTCCCTCCTATATAAGACCTATTTCTCTGAGACATTGCCCTTCTTTGTAAGCATTCAAATTACCTCCCTTATAATACCTCTCCATTATAAGACCTCATTTTGGACGATTTTTGAAGGTCTTATATGGTAGGTTCCTCTGTACCTAAAATTGAATTTATGCAGGTAGGGTTTGTCATGTGCATGAGAGAAAGTTGTTTCTTTTTTTGTTTGTTTACTTTTTTACACACAAATTCAGATTTTGCTTTCAAGGGATGCAGATAATCAGTGCAGATAATCAGTGCGATAATTTTAGGCCCAAACTGCAGATGCCCCCTGGTGATGAGTCAGGAGCAGATATTTTTATGTGGCTATATACTACTATAAGTTCCTGACAGGCAAGGGCGATAATCTTAAGTAGGTGGCGTTCGCATCTCAGGTCAAGAGACAGGGGCCGACGAAAATGGTGTTTTACGTCCTCTTGGTCTGAATCAGACACATATGGGACATTTGTAAATACAAATATGGTGGGAACAATACTGGAGGCAATGCCCGGAGGCAGTACGAAACCAGTAAAGTCCCGATTTTTTAAATTAATACAGATAGCTGTAGCGGTAACCACGCCTCGGTTAAACCTCATCGGCTATGGCACCGCTACAAGTATTTGTTGCATTCTGATCACTTTGCTTTCAAGGGATGCAGATAATCAGGCTTTATACTGCTCCTTGCCGACACGAAAGGGCGATAATTTTAGGCCCGAACTGCCGATGCCCCCTGGTGATGAGTCAGGAGCAGATATTTTTCTGTGGCTATATACTACTAGTTCCTGACAGGCAAGGGCGATAATCTTAAGTAGGGGGGGGGGGCGTTCGCATCTCAGGTCAAGAGACAGGGGCAGAGAATTTTCGGTATAAAGCCTCATCACAAGATCTCTGACTGGGATTTAGTCACTATACTGTGGCGGTACCATAGCCGATGAGGTTTAACCGAGGCGTGGTTACCGCTACACCTATCTATATTGTTAATAACTCGGGACTTGACTGGTGTTGCACTGCCTCCGGGCATTGCAACCAGTATTGTTCCCACCATCTTTGTATTTACAAATGTCCCATATGTGTCTATGACCGAGAGGACGTAAAACACAATTTTTCGTTCGTTCGTTTCTGACTGGGATACTGGGGAAATGAATTTGATTTTATAGTCGATTTAATGTTCTTTCTCTTTTTATCTGTACATTTTCCATGCTGCTAATAAAAAAAACTTAATTTACTTCTGTTATTCGTTTGCATTGCAATCTTCTTAAGGGGCAAGAAGTAGTTTCATGCCTTCTTCATAGACAAAAAAACTAAATAAAATATAAAACCTAAACGTTTTTGATGTCGTTGCTTCTGTTTTCGTTTCATATACAGTGGAACCTCCCTTATAAGACCTTCAAAAATCATCCAAAATGAGGTCTTATAAGGGAGGGGTCTTATAAAAGAGGTAATTTTAAATCTTACAAAGAAAGGCAATGTCTCAGAGAAGGTCTTATGTGGGAGGGAGTCTTAAAATGGGAGGTCTTATAAGGGAGGTTCCACTGTACTTACAAAGAAGGGCAATGTCTCAGAGAAGTAGGTCTTATGTGGGAGGGAGTCTTATAGTGGGAGGGAGTCTTATAGTGGGAGATCTTATAATGGAGGTTCCACTGTACTTACAAAGAAGGGCAATGTCTCAGAGAAAGTAGGTCTTATGTGGGAGGGAGTCTTATAATGGGAGGTCTTATAATGGAGGTTCCACTGTACTTACAAAGAAGGGCAATGTCTCAGAGAAGTAGGTCTTATGTGGGAGGGAGTCTTATAGTGGGAGGGAGTCTTATAGTGGGAGATCTTATAATGGAGGTTCCACTGTACTTACAAAGAAGGGCAATGTCTCAGAGAAAGTAGGTCTTATGTGGGAGGGAGTCTTAAATGGGAGGTCTTATAATGGAGGTTCCACTGTACTTACAAAGAAGGGCAATGTCTCAGAGAAGTAGGTCTTATGTGGGAGGGAGTCTTAAATGGGAGGTCTTATAAGGGAGGTTCCACTGTACTTACAAAGAAGGGCAATGTCTCAGAGAAGTAGGTCTTATGTGGGAGGGAGTCTTAAATGGGAGGTCTTATAAGGGAGGTTCCACTGTACTTACAAAGAAGGGCAATGTCTCAGAGAAGTAGGTCTTATATGGGAGGGAGTCTTATAAGGGAGGTTCCTTGGATGGGGTGGGTGGAGGCCAATCCCATTGTGGTTGAAGCTTATTCTTTTTTTGTAGTGCAGTAAAAATAAATTGAAGCTATTTCCTTTGTTGTGAGCGAAACTCCTTTAGATAAACTGCATAAAATTAAAAAAAGAAAGAAAAAAGCTTGTATTGTGAAAATTTTGTGCAAACAATTTGGTCTAAACTCAGGCGGCTATTACAAAAAGAGACTACACACGCCTTCTGTTTCAGTGAAAGAATTTGACTTCCAGCACCTCCGCGAAGGAGGAATCGCCGATTTGACGGTTTGATTTCTAGGAAATCAGAGCAAAGTGAGTGTTGCAATCTCTGTAAAGAGTGTTTTCCTGGTGATCTCGACGTGTTTCTTGCAAAAACTCATCCGTCAGGGTGCCCCTTTAAGCACCCCCTCCTACCCATGCCCACTCCCACATCTGACAGGAATGAAAACAAAAACCTCTATCATATTTATATTACAGCATTCCATATCTAAATATGGTACAGTGCATGAAAAAACCAGACATCATGGAATTTTGGCATAAATTGAGATTTTGTTTTCACAAAATGGAGCAAAGATTCGTTGTCGATACACATAAAACAGAATTTTATCTTGTCTAGTTTTGTTTATGATATGTGATGGTGCATGGGAAAAACGTACATAAGTCGCTCATAATGTTTTGAGCAAAAGCCAAAAATATCAACAACAACCCAAATACCAATTTTCTGTTTAGAGCATATTTGTGTCTATTTTCATGTGTTCTATCAGTATCCACAACATGAAAGACAATTCCGAATGATTTCTTTGTTTATTTGATCGTTTTCTACATCAAGTCCATAGAAACAAAGAGGCAAAATTCTATCTTCTATACCTGATTTCTGCAAATGTACTACCTGTATTTCAAATGCCAAACTTCATATAATTATAAAATAAAAACTAGACAAGATAACTCAATTCGTTTTCTTGTGTATCAACAAGGCATCTTTGCTCCACCATGAAAAATTAAAATCTCAATTTATGCCAACATTCCATTATGTCTGGTTTTCCCATGCACTGTCACATATAGCCATTTGAAGTTTGACATTCGAGATACAGTGGAATCCGTTTAATTGGCCATCGGATAATCGGCCAAAGCCGCTTAATCGGCCAATTTCCTCTGGAACGGAATTTTTTCTTCTTAAGCATGTGTTATTTTGTTCGTTTTTACGGCCAAAGCTGAAATCTTCAATTTCGCTTTATTGGCCACTTTTTCTCTCTAATTTTTCCTCTTTACCCATTTTTGAGAGGGCGAACAACAGAGGCAGACAAACTGACAACACGCTTTTGACGTTTACATGGTTGAGTATGAAGTTGGAAGGTGAGCTGTTGTCAATTGAAAGACCCTGCATGGCGTTAAAATCACTCAAGAAAACAAAATCATTGTCTTTTACTCGTGCTTCTGTCAAGTTGTAGGATTAATAAACACACACACACACACACACACACATCACAAAAAGGGAAAGAATTTGAATTTGAACTGCAACATTTAATTTTGAAGTCATTGCTTTTGACTTGCATAATTGCGTCATACAGTATTATATGTTCGTTTTATCGGCTGATTCGCTTTATCGGCCATATTTTTCCTGGTCCCAAATGTGTCCGATTAAGCGAATTCTACTGTAGATCATTTTGCAGAAATCAGGCACGATCGAAAGACAGAATTTTGCCTCTTTGTTTCTATTGACTTGACATAAGAAACTATCAAATAAGCAAAGAAAACATCAAATTGTCTTTCATGTTGCGGATACTAGTAGAACACACATAAGTAGACATCAAAATGCCCTAAATAGAAAATTAGTATTTTTGGGGTTGTTGGCGATATTTGGCTTTTGCTTAAAAACATTCTGAGCGAGTGATGTCTGTTTTTCTTATGCGTCATCACACATGTGACACAGCACCACGAAAGGGACATTAAGTGTCAAAATGACATTCGGAGACAATGACATAGTTAAAAACTTCAGACAATTCTCTTTCAAATGATATAAGAATCATTCTTGTAACTTTTTTCGTCTTAGAGTTATGAGCATTCAAAGTCAGTAGGGTGCTTGTCGGCCATTTTGATCAATCACAGTCTAAAGTTTAGCCAAGCTGAAGTAAATACATCCACCTACTCATTTCAAAGACCATAATAGAGACCATAATAAAGATTATCGTTGATAAATATGAAAGATGAGATGTTAGAGAGCACTAAAATACACACATAACTCAAAATTGATAAAAATGAGATTTTTGACTTTGCAAGCCTGTTGTGAGAAACTAGCCCAGCGACGTAATGTCCCTTTCGTGGTGCTGGGTCACATATGTTCACTTACCAGCCACAGTGGAATAGGCCCCTATTAAGAAGGGCGGTACGGCGAACAGCAGAGAACCGAACCCCGCCAGTACCGAGAACCACTGGGCCTGTCGAACGCTGCGCACCGACAGTACCCGCTGAAAGTACGACTGCCACGGTATGGTGCCCAGAATCTGTGAATATTAGAGTGTACAGTGGCACAGTGGTAACGCGTTCGCTTCGTGTCAAGTAAACCCGAGTTGGTACAGGGGATTTTTCCTCTCACTTTGCACTAGGCCTTACGGTCTGAACGTGGAGTCTTTCGGATGAGACGATAAACCGAGGTCCCATGCACTTAGCACACGATAAACCCAGTGGCAATGAAAAAGTTGTCATTTGGTCAAAAGTTACCCCCCCCCCCCCACACTCACACAAAACTCGCACGCAGCTCTCCAGGTGGGAGCAACCCGAATTTCACACAGACGCCTCTGTACCTATAAAGTATCTAATAATAATAATAATAATATTGACAGTTTTCTGTCAATTATGAGCGCAGATGCGTCATGCTGCTAAGAAATAGTTAGGCCCAGCAAGTCCGACTTCGGCTGGTGGAAATGTTTTTGAAAGCGTTTTCGTGAAAAAAAGGCATGATAATGGACCGGCTAGGCAGAAAGATAGTAGATGACAGTAAGCAAAGGGAAAAGGCAGAGTCAAAGAGAGCGACAGATTAGAGGAAGTTACAAGCACATAACTTATAGAAGGTGGGGGAACTATTTATAGAAAAGACCCCCCGGGTATCCCCACAGGGGGCATATCAGGGAATAATACAAATGCAATGATAATACAGTGATATATTTTGTACACAAGTAGAAAACCAAACCCAAGTATTCTCTCCGTGACCATACCCGTAACCAGTCCACTCTTCCTTCCTTCAAGTCCCAACTAAAGACCCACTTCTTCAGGAAAGCTTTCTCTCTGTAAAGTCTATGTTAAAGTTAAAGTTAAAGTAATTGAGTTTGTTTCTTAGGTTCACAAACACATACATTGGACACAAGTTTTATCAAAGCAAACTATATGTATATAAGAGGAAAGTTTAATGGTTTTTTTGTTTTTTTCTTCTTCAATTCTTGTACGTGTAAAGTCTATGATCCTTTCCCCACTCTTGTCTTCCAGCTCATTGACGTTGAGTATGAGGTTAATGCGTGCGCATGTGTGTACAGGGTGGGGGTGGGGAGTAGGGGGGGGGGGGGGTGGGGGTGGGGGGCGGAGGGGAGGTGGGTGTTAGTGTGTTGTGTTATGATAATATGCAATGCATTCTCTAATGTATTCATTTTCATAGAGATGTCTGGTGAGGATACGTGAACCAGTCTGTTAGAAATGTTTGTACGAATGGTGAGTGAAAAGCGCATTGAGTTGCTTAGCAAGATTATGCGCTATATAAGCATTATTATTTTTTAAAAATATTATTATTAAGTAATACAGAGAGTTACTGAGCCTGTCGACTGCTACGCGTTGATGCACATTTATGGACCACTAACAGGACAATGTGTCCTGACTGAAGAATATCAATAGGACAATTGTCCTGGACATGCAATTTCAATAGGACACAACATAATACTCAGCCCAACGGTCATGAAGTGAATTTTTTTATATATATATAAAATCAACCCAAAACGATTAGTCGCAAATCTGAGGCAGGTTTAGCCAATATTTTGAGTTAAAAAGACTTTTCAACATAGAGATTATTATACTGGGACCCAAAAGTTATGGTGAGTTATTCATTTGAAGTGTTTTTGAGTTATCCGTTTTAAAAAAATAAAAATTCGGGACTTTCCTGGAGTTGCACTGCCTCCGGGCATTGCCTCCAGGATCGTTCCCACCATCTTTATATCTACTAGTGTCCCATATGTGTCTGTTCCAGACCGAGAGGACGTAAAACACCATTTTTCATTCATTCGCTTACACCTCCACATGCACACATTCAAGTTGGAAATATGCCTACCATGGCATCGTTAACCCTTTCACCGCCAATGTCTCATTTATGCACCACAATGGTTTAACACTTTAACACCCATGTCACTAAAAGGCATCAAAACAGGGCCTGTTATCCGAAGACCCTATTTTCTTAATTTTGGGAGGTAAGGATAGGCCTAATGTTATACACGTCACAGAGGAATTCCCAATATTGTAAATACTTTTTTTCTTTTCCCAGTTAAGTTTTATGGTATTTTTGGGG
>CM065705.1:8503466-8508466 GCA_017654935.2 Phymorhynchus buccinoides | reverse complement strand
GTCAAAAGTAGCAAACTCTTTTAAGGAGTATTTTTTTTATAATATTTGCAAATAATGCATTATATGCTTAAATAATGCATTATTTAGCTAAATAATGCTTTATTTAGCTAAATAATGCATTATTTAGGATATTGAAAAATAAATGACTTTCTTTACACGTAGAATGCCATATCCAAAGACCCTGTTCTCTTCATTTTGGGAGGTATGATGAAAATAGGATTTTACGCCCTCTGCGGTCTTTCGACCATGTGGGGCATTTTTAAATACAAAGATGGTGGGAACAATACTGGAGGCAATGCCCGGAGGCAGTGCAACACCAGTAAAGTCCCGATTTTTTTAAACAATGTAGATATGTGTAGCAGTAACCACACCTCGGTTAAACCTCATCGGCTATGGTACCGCCACATGTAAAGTTACTCCACGTAAAATATAACTTTGGGAGGTAAGGATAGGCCTTACTTTAGGTCAGGTCAGGGTAATGAGGGCAACTAGGCCTCGCGGCCTCTGAAGTGCCCTTTCAATTTAGTTTTTGTAGTATTGGGCACAGCTGTGACGGCTTTTGATGACTCAATCAGTCATGTTGGTATCTCAATTCTGTCAAATTAGGGTCTTTGTCCAGGAGTTTTTAAACTGGTTAAGGTTTGGTGCAAGCTCGATTTGTGCAGAGAGGTTATTCCAATACTTGGCAACTCTGTTAGCCAAAATTTTTTTCTAATGTTAGTTCTGCTGTATTGTATTAGTATTTTTAATTCACAGTTTCTAGTTTTCAAATAGTTCGAGAGCTGAAACAATCTTTTGTTAGTAAAGTCAGTATTGTTAAAATTTTTATAAACATTTATCAGGTCTCCTCGCAGCCTCCTGTATTTCAAGGATGGCAAATCCAGCCTGCGCAGCCTTTCGCCGTAGTCTTTATTTTAAAGAGATTTTATCAGTTTAGTAGCTCTCCTCTGGCATCTTTCGATTGACACAGACTGTCTTTTGAGATATGGGTTCCAAATTTGATTCCCATATTCTAAATGTGGTCTCACCAAGCTTTTATACAGGTTTATAAACACATTATTTTTTATTCCTGAAAAAGTCCTCCTAATCAGCCCCAGGTCGATTATGCTTTAAGTCCTCCCGCTCTTTAAAAGAACATGGATGGAAGTTCAGTTTAACGTCGCGTATCGGCTTTCGCCATGTACGACGGGCTGAACAAACCAACCAGGGTATAAACAAAAATTTATGTTCCCGAATCACTGTCTTAGCCAAAAGGCCGAGAAGCGATCAGAATTGAACAAATTCAGAGTATAAAAAAAAGAACATATGGATGGAAGTTCAGTTTAACGTCGCGTATCGGCTTTCGCCATGTACGACGGGCTGAACAAACCAACCAGGGTATAAACAAAAATTTATATTCCTGAATCACTGTTTTAGCCAAAAGGCAGAGAAGCGATCAGAATAAGAGAACATATGGGACATTACTTATTTATAAAGTTGTGGGCCATCAGCCCCAGCATTTTAAATATTATATATGTGACAGAGGATTCCCCAATATTACAGACATATTTTTGTCTCTACCCAGGTAAGATTAATGGAAAGTTTTTGCTGAAAAATGGCTGGGGGTGAAAGGGTTAAGGTTTACGTAAAACATACATAACTGAATTAACATGAAAATGAACAACTTAATAATGGAAAAGAAAAAAAAGAGGGAAAAGAAAGGGGACATAATTCTCACCATGGCAATGGCTAAATCAATCCAGGGAGAGACATCTTTCGGGGTGATGTCCCCTGTCCATTTGTCTGGCTGGTCGACGAAGCTGCCTACGCGATCATTGTTTGCGATGAAAGGTAAACACAGCACCTGTGTACATCAATCATTCAATCATATTGCAATCTGTGGTAACTGGTATGGAATAAATTGTGATTTAGTGTGTGTGTGTGTATGTGTACCTCTGTGTGTGTGTGTGTGTGTGTGTGTGTGTGTGTGTGTGTGTGTGTGTGCGTGTGCGTGCGTGCGTGCGTGTGCGTGCGTGCGCGTGCATGCGTGCGAGCGTGAGTGTGTGTGCATGCATGCATGCACGCGCGCGCGTGTGTGTGTGTGTTTGTGTGTGTGTGTATGACCCCTAATTTTTCTTTTAAAAATGTTTGCATGTCGCTGACTGGCATCCTGCGGTTTCAAGCTTCGACGCCATTGTTGCATTGTTGCTGTGGTATTTGACCGAGTAATGGAAGCTTCAGAGAAAGATTGAATAGCCAAATGAATATGAAACAAGCAATTGGCAGGCAAGAATAATAGATTGAAATGGCAAGATGAATGAAAATGCAAGAGCCTACACACACACTACACACACACACACGCACGCACGCACACACGCACACGCACACACATACATACAACAACAACAACATACAGTATTTATACCGCACTGAATCTTGATAGAAATCAAATCAAAGCGAACACACACGTTAGCATTCATAACGCAGTCAAACAAAAATGCAATATAAAGCAGAAATGGTATACAGCAGAAACAGACCTAAAGGCAAGAGAGAGAAGAGAAAGAGAGTGGAGCCTCAATGGCGGGGGGACAGGTGTGTTTTGAGGTTAGATTTGAAAGCAGAGAGGGTCGGTCGCTGACGGAGGGAAAGAGGAAGTTTGTTCCAATATATGTCGGTCCTGAGACAGCAAAAGAGCACCGACCATCACACACACACACGCACGCACGCACGCACGCACGCACGCACACACACACACACACACATGGATAGAGAGACAAAAAACAAAAAGACATTCTAACTCAGGATTCAAATCCTGTCCCCCGTGGGGATACTGGGGGAGGGATGGGGGGGGGGGGAGGTCTTTTGTACAAATAGTTCCCCCACCCTCTGGAAATTCTGTGCTTGTCACTCTCTTTGACTCTGCCTTTTCCCTTTGCTTATACTGTCAGCTACCATCTTTCTGCCTAACCGATCCATTCTCCTGCCTTTCCCCCCCCCCAGAAATTCTTACAAAGATTTTCTCCAGCCGAAGACGAACATGCATGCTGGGTCTAACTATTTCTTAGTTAGGCGCATAATGGCAGCATGCTGTGACAGTGTGTTTGTGTGTGAGTGCTGTGCGTGTACATGTGTGCTGTGCGTGTACGTGTGTGCGTGTGCATGAGCGCACGCACGTGTGAAGCATAGGATTTGTATTTAATATATATATTTCTGATTGTTTGGTGTTTATTACTATTGTTATTGTTGTTGTCTAAAGTTAACTTTGTAAGCGCTCTGAGCTCTTTGGAGAAAGAGCACAACAAAATCCATTATTATTATTATTATTATTATTATTATTAGGCATCCTCCTCCGAAGTCGGAGTGTGGCTGCCCACGTGGTGGCAGGGTAATATAAAAAACCCAGTCACACACGTAATGTTCTCATCCCAAGCTGGTGCACTTATGCCATATTGTTCAAGTGCTTCAGCTGTTGGCATGATCCCTGGAGTCTTTAAGCCAGGGTCCAAGACAACAACAACATTATAACGCATCTGCGCTCATAATTGACAGAAAGCTGTCTGAGTGATTGACGAGGAAGAAGAAGAAGATTTGAACCCCATACCCACCAGGCCCAGTGTGATCAATAGCAGCTGCAGCACATCGGTGTAGACCACTGACACCATCTGCCCTATCATGGTGTATAAGACTGTCACAGCCACTGACGACACGATCGATGTCACCACCGACAGGCCAATCACCACGCTTAGGCTGGTGCCTGTTTGAAACAAATATCATCATCATCATCGTCATCATTGTCCTTATAATCATCGTCATCATCATCATCATCACCAAAAATCATCGTCATGATCGTCACCAACATCATCATCATTATCATCATCGTCACCAAAATTATCATCATCGTCATCATCATCATTATCATCATCATCACCAAAATCATCATTGTCATTATTATCATCATCATCATCACCAACATCATCATTGTCACTATCATCATCGTCATCATCACCAATCATCATCATTGTCATCATCATCATTATCTCCGTTATCATTAACATCATCATCATTATCATCATCGTCATCATCATCACCAAAATTATCATTGTCATTATCATCATCGTCATCATCATCACCAAAATCAACATTGTCATTATCATCATCGTCATCATCACCAATCATCATCATCATTATCATCATCATCATAACATCAATGTCGTCATCATCATCATCATCATCATCATCATCATCATAATAATAATAATAATAGGGGATACTTATATAGCGCAATACCCCACATTGGGCTCATCGCGCTTTACAACAGTATAAAGGCATTACAAATCTTAAAAAGGTTCAACATATTATGAATCACACACACACACACACAAACAACAACAAACAAACAAACAAATCATCATCATCATCATCGTCATCATCGTCATCATCATCGTCGTCATCATCATCGTCATCATCATCACAGACCTGTTTACCCCCTACACAAGTCTTGAGTAGTCTGGATAGCTGAAATGAGTAGTTTTTGTGTGAAATGAGTAGTCCTCTTCATTGAACCATCAAACAATGTTCACTGAAAATGAGTAATTAGAGCATTATTTTCAATTTTGAAGAGTAGTAGAGGTCCAAATTGAGTAGAATACTACTCGAAAAGAGTAGAGTAAACAGGTCTGTCATCATCATCGTCATCATCATCATCATCATCATCAACAATAACATGATCTTCATCGTCAATGTCGTAATAAGATAATTGCCTGTGAAGTCTCACCAACCTTTATTTTCAGTTGAAACATTTTTACATTACGTTAAGAAGAGAATACGAATACAAGATGTAATTGAGGCTTTATACTGAAAATGCCTGCCCCTGTCTCGTCTCATGCACTGGTATGCATGCGCCATCTAAATAAGATTTTTGCCCTTGCCTGTCACGAAGTAGTAGTATACAGCCACAGAAAATTCTCTGCCCCTGACTCGTCACTAGGTGGCCTGGTCAACTCAGTCCTAAAATTATCGCC
>CM065705.1:8450966-8480966 GCA_017654935.2 Phymorhynchus buccinoides | reverse complement strand
AAATGCAAAGACATTCACTGCCAAACACCCTGCCATGTGTTTGTTTTAATTTTTTTTTTTTTAGAGCTTTGTCACTGTTTCTGCCGTTAAAAGCAACGCATGCGCACTCGAAAAAATAGTTACTTCCCTCTTGTCGGTTCAGATGCAGCAGACAACCAAGTACATAAAAAAACAAAAACCAACATGGCGCTAGAAGAGTTAATATGTTCTGCCAATACCCAAAACATGAAATCCAATAATACGAATAATTTCTTGCTTTGCTTAATCATTCTTGAAAACTAACTTTCAAAAGGAAGAGACACAAGGAGTCATGAAAAGGAGTCATTAAAAGTTTACAGAGTTTTATGGAATTTGAAATGTGGCTTGCTCTAAAAATAATACTTTTAGTATTAAAATCACCTCCCTTATAAGACCTCTCCCTTATAAGACCTCATTTTGGATGATTTTTTAAGGTCTTATAAGGGAGGTTCCACTGCGTTATTCTCACGTACCGTCACATTTATCACGGCAATGCCCTCCTTTATAAGACCCCTCCTTTATAAGACCTCATTTTTGATGATTTTTTAAAGGTCTTATAAGGGAGGTTCCACTGTATTGATCTCACGTGCCGTCACATTTATCACGGCAATGCCCATACACCCAGGGAGGAGTCTGAGGGCAAACAAACAACCTCGGCTTACCCAAAGTGTCCAGGGGCAAGGCGCAGGGGGTCACCCAGGGAGGAGTCTGAGGGCAAACAAACAACCTCGGCTTACCCAAAGTGTCCAGGGGCAAGGCGCAGGGGGTCACCCAGGTCTTGTTAAGGTGGAGGGTGGTACGACGCACGGACAGATCCTTCAGCTTCAACTTTCCAACCAGCTCCTGCATGACCGGGCCACAGCCCTGATCCCCCACGGCGGGGTTCCCTTGCAGCACCAGCCGGCACAGCCCGACCCGATCCCAGTCCTCAGAAGGCAGTTGCTGCTCCTGGACGGCCTGGAGAAGAGCCTGCACGCCCCTGGGACCCACCTGGGGTTCAAATCTTACAACGGTTATTGCCACGTAAGACCTACTTCTCTGAGACATTGCCCTTCTTTGTAAGTATTAAAATCACCTCCCTTAGAAGACCTCATTTTGGATGATTTTTTTAAGGTCTTATAAGGGAGGTTCCACTGAAAGGAACCTCTCTCATCTTAAAACATTCTTTCTTTCTTCTCTTTTTTTTCACCCCCTGATTTGTGTTCACAAATGCATGCCTTGCTCTTTGGTTTCAACTTGGTTGTATCATTTACGCATTGGACTGTAGAGGGGAAGTATTGTTTTTTGATTTTGATCTTGTACTATTTGTTTTTTTTTGTACTCCTTTTGTTGCCTGCTTTTTGCTCCTTTTGCTATATTAATTTTGCTGTTTACTGTTTTCTTGTTTGTCTGTGTTGATAAAGGCGCATTCGCCGAAATATCCAGTAGTTTTGTTTTGTCTCTTGTGAATAAAATGACGTCACTTTACACTTGTTGTGTAGTTGTTTCTTTGTTGGTTATTGCCAGTAGTAACACAGGGATTGCTTTGATGCGCCATTGTCTCTTGTACCGTGTCTGTGTGTCACGTTTCTGTTTTCCCGTCTATAAGAATCACCCACATTGTGCCACCGTCTCTATGTGTCACACACATTGAGTCCTCTTTCTCTCTATGTCGAATCCCCATATAATAATTTTAAAAAACCCAGCCCGTTCGAAGCATGATCGTGTATGCTAAATTCGCTCTCTGTGGAGTTTTAGGGGAATTTGCCATGAATGTGAGGGACCTTTTCGTGCTTACCATTGAATTTAGTGGCTCTACGTTCATTTTTTTCCTTATTAATTATTTTCTAATTTTTCAAAACTTTCCGTGACAAGAAAAGAACCCAAAACTAATTCTAACCATATTGGCTACTGTAAAGAACACCTTTTGCAAGAGTGAATGCCCTTGGTGGGTGGGGGAAGATGGTTGAGCACTGACCAAACAAGGGAATAACTCTCTCCAATAACCCTATTTGAGGCCACTAAATGGCTGCCATTCGCAAGAGTGAATGCCCTTGTCAGCACTGACCAACAAGGGCTTCACTCTCACTGCCAAGGGCGTTAATAACCCTAGTTGCAGAGGCCAATAGGCCTATATCCTTTAACCCGATTCCAGGCAACATTGGGAGGAAAACAGTGCATGTAATGCACCCGCAAAAGCGCAATCGTGTTACAAATCTCATGAGGGAGCTGCATTGGTTCCCAGCTCAATATTGCCTCCAGTACAAGTTGGCTGTCTCTTCCTTCCGTCACTCAAGACAGACCCTTCCTGCCCACTTCTCCAGTACTCTTCATACCTTCATTACTTCCCAGTCACTCAGGGCCTCAAACTAGTACTAAACTTTAAAATGATCGAAAAACAAATCCTAAGTATTTCAGTGATCGCAGTTTCGGTTTTTGTGCTCCTAGAGTCTGGAATTCTCTGCCTGTTGACCTCCGTCACGAACCAACCACGCTCTCTACTTTCAAAACTAAGCTCAAGACCCACCCGTTTCGCAGTTCCTTTCGTCTGTAACATTTTTATTTTTGACCCGTTGAATGGATGCGTGTGAATGGTTTGATGTATATTATATAATTATGTGCGTGTGAATCGGTGAATGGAAGCGCCCTGGATTTCATCGATCAAAGAACTGTGCAAAAATGCTATCTATATTATTATTACTACTACTAATGATAACCCTTTAAAGCCTTGACCCTTTACCTGATTCCGGGACAGGTTGAGACTCAACAGAGAGCGGTTTCCCGGCAGCCAGAACTTGCCTTGCAGGACCACCCCTGCACTGAGTAACGGGTGAGGGTGATCCCCGTGAGAAGGCACCCCCACCACGCAGGGATCTGTACACCACGAGGGTTTGTAGCGGGGACGGTAATGTTCCAGGGAAACCCGTGGAACCGACGTCTTTTTCTTGTCGTTGTTTTCTTTCCCCTTTCGAGTCTTTGTCCTCGACATCTTCTTCGTTTCTACCTGTACCTCCTTCTTCTCCATCTCCTCCTCCTCCTTCTCTGTCTTCGTCTTGGACGTTTTTTTCTTCAGTTCTTCCCTTTTCTCCTGCCCTTCCTTGTCTGTCTTCATCTTGGACGACCTTGTCTTCAGTTCGAACGTCTTCTCCTTCTCCTGCCCTTCCTTGTCTGTCTTCATCTTGGACGACCTTCTCTTCAGTTCGAAAGTCTTCTCCTTCTCCTGCCCCTCCTTGTCCGTCTTTTTCACCACTGCGATTTTCGTCTTGAATACAACTTCCAATTTGCGTGGCATGCTTCTGATGCTGCTGTTACACTTTGACCTTTTGCCTTTGGCGTCGGTGGCTGCGCCGTTTGCTGTTGCCGCTTCTGCTGCTCCTCCTCCTCCTCCCCCGCCTCCTTCGCCATCATGGCACAAAAAGTGACCCCCATCAATCAACGACGAAGAGGAGACCGAGGGAGAGGAGTCAGACAAGGAGGAGGGGAGATTTTTGTGGAGTGGAGACAGGAGCTGAAGTCCGCACTCTCTGGAGGACGGCCCACTGATGACGATTCGGGAAGGCACGTCCGAGCCCGAGGTCTCCATATCGGCGTGGATCAGAGCGCGTCGGACGGACTCCTGGTGCGGGGACAGCGGGAACCAGGACAAGGCCTGGGCGAGAGCGTCCGCCCCGGCATCCCCGACCTTGTTCCCGGCGAGGTTCAGAACCGCCAGACTCCGGTTGCTCTTTAGGGAGTCGGCGAGGTGGCCCGCCCCAACGTCGCTGATGTCGTTGTTGGACAGGTTCAGGGTCACCAGGCCTTCGTCCGCGTGCTGGATGGAGGGGTGGTGGTGGGGAGTGATGGAAGGGCGGTGGTGGTGGGGAGTGACGGAGGCGCTGGAAACGTCCGTGCCCAGCCTCTGAGCCAGGTCCTTCGCCTGGTCGTCCCCGAGGTGGCAGAACCTGAGGTCAGATAGAAACCAAGTCAAGTCGAGTCAAGTCAAATCAAGTCAAGTCACGTGAAGACAAGTCAAGAAAACTTTTATTCCAGAAAGAAACCGTCTCTAAATGGCCTAGAAAATTAGATTTTTCAATAATACCCCCCCCCCCCCCCCCCCCCCCGGCCAGAAATGTGTAAGTGGTGTTGGTAGTGTGATCTTTAAAAAAAAATAGGGAAAGGGATCGCCTCTGTTAACTGTAATCAATATTATGAAGATATAACCGTTTAAAGATACATGTTCTTGGACATTTCTGGCTGAGAATTTTTTTGGTATTTGTTTTTTAAATGTCATTTCCTAGGCCAATCAGAGACAGTTCCATTCTGGTGTATTTGTTGCGATCTCAATTCAGTAGAAATTAAAACATGGCGCACGACACAGGGATACAACACTAGAACACATACGGTTTTCATTAACCCTTTCACCGCCAACCATATTTCAGCCGAAAATGTCCATTGAAATTACCTGGGTAGAGAACAAAATCCATCTGCAGTATTGGTGACATATATAAAATAAGGTCTATCCTAACTTCCCAAAACTAAGACAATAGGGTCTTTGGATAACAGACCCCAATTTGATGCTTTTTAGTGACATAGGTGTTAAATCACTGTGGTGCTAAAATGCGACTTTGGCGGTGAAAGGGTTAAAGGTGGACCCTGACGGATGAGTTTTTGCAAGAAACACGTCCAGATCACCAGGAAGACAGCCTTTTCAAGGATCGGAACTCTCACTTTGCTCTAGTTTCCTAGAAATCAAACCGTCAAAACGGCGATTCCTCCTTGGTGGAGGTGCCGGAGAGAGAAGCCATTTTGGATGGGGTGGGTGAAGGACACTCATTGTGGTTGAAGCGTTTTAGGTTTTATTGGGGGTGCAGCAAAAAAAAAAATGGAGCTGTTTCCTTTGTTGTGAGCGAAAATCCTTGAGATAATCTGTATAAACAAATTTAAAAAAAGAAAAAAAAGGCTTGTATTGCAAACAATTCGTGCAAACGATTTGGTCTAATCGCAGGCGGCCATTAGAAAAGAGACGGCACACGCCTTCTCTTTGGGTGAAAGAATTTGACTTCCAGCACCTCCGCCAAGGAGGAATCGCCGATTTGACGGTTTGATTTCTAGGAAACCAGAGCAAAGTGAGTGTTGCGATCTCTACTACATAAAGGGTGTTTTCCTGGTGATCGCGACGTGTTTCTTGCAAAAACTCATCCGTCAGGGTGGCCCTTTAAGGCTACCCTCCCCCCCCCCCCCTCCACAAAAAACAACCCTAGAGGGCTTACGTTTGCCCATGAGAGGAAATCCCCCTTCACTTTGGACGACTTCTTGTTTTTAAAGGGGCACCCTGACGGATGAGATTTTGCAAGAAACACGTCGAGATCACCAGGAAAACACCCTTTACAGAGATTGCAACACTCACTTTGCTCTGGTTTCCTAGAAATCAAACCGTCAAATCGGCGATTCCTCCTTGGCGGAGGTGGTGGAAGTCAGATTCTTTCAGTGAAAGAGAAGGCATGTGCCTTCTCTTTTCTAATGGCCGCCTGAGTCGCTTAGACCAAATCGCGAAATGTCCACAATACAAGCATTTTTATTTACAGTTTCCTAAAAATAGATTCGCTCATAACAAAGGAAACTGCTCCGATTTTTTTGTTGCTGCACTACAAAGAAGAAAAAGCTTCAACCACTCGAGTGGCCTCCACCCTCCCCCATGTCCAAAATGGCTTCTCTCTCCGGCAACTCCGCCAAGGAGGTATCGCCGTTTTGACAGTTTGATTTTCAGGAAACCATAACAAAGCGAGTGTTTTCCGATCCTTGAAATCTCGATGCGTTTCCTGCAAAAACTCATCCGTCAGGGCGCCCCTCTAAGGGCACACAACTACCTTCAGAGTCATTTATCCACGCTGATAAAAGGCACACGCCCCCCCCCCCCCCCCAAAAAAAAAGAGCCTAAAATTAAAAGAAGATGGCAAAGCCATATAACTGTACTCTTAGTTACTTATGATAGTCAGGGGAGATAGTTTTCGACCCTTGGATTTTTGTGTGAAAAAAATCCCTGCATTGGTAAGGGAATCGGGGACACGTACAGACGGGGACATATAGGCACAGGGACACATAGAGACGGGGACACAGACGGGGACACAGTCATAGACAGGTTAACATATATTATAGAAAAAATATTTTGGGACACATAGAGACGGGGACACAGACGGGGGCACAGTCATAGACAGGTTAACATATATTATAGAAAAAATATTTTGGGACACATAGAGACGGGGACACAGACTGGGTCAGTCATACAGATTAACTTATATTATAGAAATAATATTTTGGGACACATAGAGACGAGGTCACAGACGGGGGCAGTCATAGACAGGTTAACATATATTATATAATTTTTTTTATATTTTGGGACACATAGAGACGGGGACACAGCCGGGGCACAGGCAGAGACAGGTTAACATAGATTATAGAAACAATATTTTGGGACACATAGACGGGGGCACAGTCACAGATAGGTCAGAGCTCCCAGGGACCCCCATTTAGGGGTTTATGAAGTACTAACATTCTAAAGGACCCTTTAAAAGAATGTGCAGGGGGTCCCATGGATGCACTAGAAAAATTCTTTTTAGCATTCGCAATGCCACTGGGACCCTCTATCTCTCGCCTCTAGGACCCTCTATACTGTAAGTAAAGGAGTCCCTGGGACCCCTTGTTTTGCCGGAAGTAGCATATTATAGAAACAAATATTTTGGGACGCATACGAAATACGAAATAGGAATGTTTTATTGAGGGCATAGTAAAAAGGATAAGCTACAATAGTTCTTTACACCTTGCCCTCTCACTCACACATTCATGCCATGCATCAAGTAAAGAAAATTTGACATAAAACAATCAAGTCAAGAAAATGGAACAAAAATTGGCACATGAAATAATTCAAAAATATATCAAAAATGGGAATTAAAGCAAACATGGATAATACTTAGCAATGGTGAACTTGAATTGGTAGTTTAATTTGAGTACGAAAAAAAGGGAAACAATTTTCCACTTATTTAGGGTTTTCCGTACAGAACTTACGCTTCTAATGCAGACCTGTTTACCCCCTACACAAGTCTTCAGTAGTCTGGATAGCTGAAATGAGTAGTTTGGGTGTGAAATGAATAGTCCTCTTCATTAAACCATCAAACAATGTTCACTGAAAATGAGTAATTACAGCATTATTTTCAATTTGGAAGAGTAGTAGAGGTCCGAATTGAGTAGAATACTACTCGGAAAAAGAGCAGAGTAAACAGGTCTGTAGAATGTGAACCCGGTGTAACAAGAGGAAAGTACTCCCCACGCGGAATTTACTCCCGAGTAAAAACCGCGTACGCAGATTTTACTCCCTTTACGCGAAAAGTACTCCCTGCACACACGCCATTTTTACTCCCCTGCGAAATTTACTCCCCCTTTCTTTCTAAACTGAATGAGCAGCAAGACGGATGGTGGGTAGTAGTATTCATTATAGTTGGATTTTCGTATGTAAATAGTATCAAAGTGGATATCACTTCAGTTTGGGGAAGAAATTTGTTCATTTGCACAGTTTATCCTCAGTAATGCACCGTGTAGCACACTTTGTGGTGTGAATGCTTCAAAAGTAAGACAACATTACTCTGGGGAGTAAAATTTGTTGTTTACGTATTTTATCCCCCGTAAAACACTATTTACCAGACTTTTCACGGTGCCAGTACTTACAAAAGGAGGCAATTTGAGTTCGGGGAGTAAAATGTGTCGTACGCGCATTTTACCCCAGTAAAACACTATTGGCTAGACATTTCATGGTGCCAATACTTCAAAAGGGAGGTAATTTCAGTTTGGGGAGTAAAATTTGTCGTACGCACATTTTACTCCCAGTAAAATTCTGCGGACCAGATTATTCGTGGAGGGAGTAACTCTGGCGTGGTTTAGGGAGTAAAAAATCTCGTACGCCAAATTTACTCACAGTAAAAATATGCGTACGCGGTTTTTACTCCGGAGTAAATTTGGCGGGGGTGGGTGGGGGGTAAATTTCTCGTGTTACACCAGCCTTAACCAACCTCAGGGACAGATGCCACGGGCGGCTGCTGCGCCCCAGGAGAACGGACACCGGTGGGGTGGACGACTGCAGCAGGGGGTTGTTGTCCAGACTGACCGAGTGCAGGGCGGGCAGCAGGGGAAGAGTGGAGGCCAGCAGCTGCAGAGGCTGCCCTTGCATACCGCAGTTGGTGAGGCGCAGGAACCGCAGGGAGGAGAAGTAGCGCCAGCAGTGCGTGAGGACTTCCATCAGTAGGGTGTCCACCTTCCAGCCTCGGATGTGGACGGCCCTCAGGCTGACCGGGTCGTCCGGGTCGTCCTGCTCGATCTGGAGGGGTGGAGTGTCACCCGTGGATGTGTCATCTTTTGTCATCATCGTCATGGTTGTCATCATCATCATCATCGTTGTCATCATCGTTTTCGTCTTCATTATTCTCCCCCCCCCCCCCCCCCCCCGTGGGGATACCGGGGGGGGGGGGGTCTTTTGCATAAATAGTTCACCCACCTTCTGGAAGTTCTGTGCCTGTAACTTCCTCTAATCTGTCACTCTCTTTGTCTCTGCCTTTTCCTTTTGGCTCTGCCTTTTCCTTTTCGCTTACTGTCATCTACTATCTTTCTGCCTTACCGGTCCATTCTCCTGCCTTTTTTTTCTCTCACGAACGAAATACTTTCAAAAAGATTTCCTCCAGCCCGAAGTCGGACTTGCTGGGCCTAACTATTTCTTAGTTAGGCGCATAACGGCAGCATGACGCATCTCCGCTCATGATTGACAGGAAACTGTAGTGATCGATCGAAGAAGAAGAAGAAGTCTTCATTAGGTCTACTACCAGCTCTTTCTTTCTTTAGTTTTTTTTCCATTGTTGCCTGTCTGTCGTTTCCGACAACGACAGCGAGGGGGGGAGAGCAGCTGCTGTTCTGGCGGGCTGGGCTACAATTTGTTTATTGTGGAGAAGCCTTGCCCAGGGTACATCCCCACTCTCTCTCTCTCTCTCTCTCTTATGACGTCATCATCACAAGGACAGATTGTAAGAATAGGCATCGCCTAAAATCTTTATCCTTGTCAAATAAAGTTTTCCAGTGTCCAGTGTCCAGTGTCTCTCGGCCTAAGGGATTATTGGAGGACGAGAGCTGGCGTTGGGGAAGGTCCCCAAAGGCCAATCCATCCCTTTAGCTGCAGCACCAGAGCCGGTGCAATTAAATGCCCCCCCCCCCCCCCCCCCCCCCCCCTAGTTAGAGAGTCATAGTCTTCCACGAAAGACTAAGCTGTACCGTGCTATTCCAATACGGTAGAAAACCATATGTAATACAGCCCTCATTTACTATTGGCCCTTTCAACATGGTAACGCCAACCAGTGATAAAAGCCATTTGAGCGAAAGGCTGGGGCAGTGGGTGGATGCCTCGTGCCTCCATACGGGGAGCTGGACAACCCCGCCCCCTCCACGAGTCTCTCCCCGTGGGGATATCGGGGGGTCTTTCGTAAAAATAGTTCCCCCACCTTCTGGAAGTTCTGTGCTTGTAACTTCCTCTAATCTGCCACTCTCTTTGACTCTTGCCTTTTCCCTTTGCTTTCTATCATCTACTATCTTTCTAACTTATTGGCCCATTCTCCTGCCTTTTTTCCAAAAAAATCTTCCAAATAATTTGTCTCCTTTGAGCTCCTCCGAAATCGGAATGTGTTGGCTGTACGCAGCGGGGAGACCAGTGAAAACTGGACACATACGTACCTTACCCATTATGGCCATATGGCCTGGGAACGCAGAAGAAGAAGAAGAGTGAAAGGCGGAACGAGCATTGTACTCATCATTCAAGTCACATTCATCACCATCATCGTCATCGTTGTCTTCATCATCATCACCATTAGGTCTGTCAGCATTGTAGTCATCATTCAAGTCACATTCATCACCATCATCGTCATCGTCATCGTTGTCTTCATCATCATCACCATTAGGTCTGTCAGCATTGTAGTCATCATTCAAGTCACATTCATCACCATCATCGTCGTCTTCATCATCATCACCATTAGGTCTGTCAGCATTGTAGTCATCACTACTGTCACATTCATCACCATCATCGTCATCGTCATCGTTGTCTTCATCATCATCACCATTAGGTCTGTCAGCATTGTAGTCATCACTACTGTCACATTCATCACCATCATCGTCATCGTCATCGTTGTCTTCATCAGCATCACCATTAGGTCTGTCAGCATTGTAGTCATCATTCAAGTCACATTCATCACCATCATCGTCATCGTCATCGTTGTCTTCATCATCATCACCATTAGGTCTGTCAGCATTGTAGTCATCATTCAAGTCACATTCATCACCATCATCGTCATCGTTGTCTTCATCATCATCACCATTAGGTCTGTCAGCATTGTAGTCATCACTACTGTCACATTCATCACCATCATCGTCATCGTCATCGTTGTCTTCATCAGCATCACCATTAGGTCTGTCAGCATTGTAGTCATCACTACTGTCACATTCATCACCATCATCGTCATCATCATCGTTGTCTTCATCAGCATCACCATTAGGTCTGTCAGCATTGTAGTCTTCACTACTGTCACATTCATCACCATCATCGTCATCATCATCGTTGTCTTCATCACCATCACCATTAGGTCTGTCAGCATTGTAGTCATCACTACTGTCACATTCATCACCATCATCGTCATCGTTGTCTTCATCACCGTCACCATTAGGTCTGTCAGCATTGTAGTCATCATTCAAGTCACATTCATCACCATCATCGTCATCGTCATCGTTGTCTTCATCATCATCACCATTAGGTCTGTCAGCATTGTAGTCATCATTCAAGTCACATTCATCACCATCATCGTCATCGTTGTCTTCATCATCATCACCATTAGGTCTGTCAGCATTGTAGTCTTCACTACTGTCACATTCATCACCATCATCGTCATCGTCATCGTTGTCTTCATCATCATCACCATTAGGTCTGTCAGCATTGTAGTCATAATTCAAGTCACATTCATCACCATCATCGTCATCGTCATCGTTGTCTTCATCAGCATCACCATTAGGTCTGTCAGCATTGTAGTCATCACTACTGTCACATTCATCACCATCATCGTCATCATCATCGTCATCATCATCACCATTAGGTCTGTCAGCATTGTAGTCATCACTACTGTCACATTCATCACCATCATCGTCATCGTTGTCTTCATCATCATCACCATTAGGTCTGTCAGCATTGTAGTCATCACTACTGTCACATTCATCACCATCATCGTCATCGTCATCGTTGTCTTCATCAGCATCACCATTAGGTCTGTCAGCATTGTAGTCATCATTCAAGTCACATTCATCACCATCATCGTCATCGTTGTCTTCATCATCATCACCATTAGGTCTGTCAGCATTGTAGTCATCACTACTGTCACATTCATCACCATCATCGTCATCGTCATCGTTGTCTTCATCAGCATCACCATTAGGTCTGTCAGCATTGTAGTCATCACTACTGTCACATTCATCACCATCATCGTCATCATCATCGTTGTCTTCATCAGCATCACCATTAGGTCTGTCAGCATTGTAGTCTTCACTACTGTCACATTCATCACCATCATCGTCATCATCATCGTTGTCTTCATCACCATCACCATTAGGTCTGTCAGCATTGTAGTCATCACTACTGTCACATTCATCACCATCATCGTCATCGTTGTCTTCATCACCGTCACCATTAGGTCTGTCAGCATTGTAGTCATCATTCAAGTCACATTCATCACCATCATCGTCATCGTCATCGTTGTCTTCATCATCATCACCATTAGGTCTGTCAGCATTGTAGTCATCATTCAAGTCACATTCATCACCATCATCGTCATCGTTGTCTTCATCATCATCACCATTAGGTCTGTCAGCATTGTAGTCTTCACTACTGTCACATCATCACCATCATCGTCATCGTCATCGTTGTCTTCATCATCATCACCATTAGGTCTGTCAGCATTGTAGTCATAATTCAAGTCACATTCATCACCATCATCGTCATCATCAACGTTGTCTTCATCAGCATCACCATTAGGTCTGTCAGCATTGTAGTCATCACTACTGTCACATTCATCACCATCATCGTCATCATCATCGTCATCATCATCACCATTAGGTCTGTCAGCATTGTAGTCATCACTACTGTCACATTCATCACCATCATCGTCATCGTTGTCTTCATCATCATCACCATTAGGTCTGTCAGCATTGTAGTCATCACTACTGTCACATTCATCACCATCATCGTCATCGTCATCGTTGTCTTCATCAGCATCACCATTAGGTCTGTCAGCATTGTAGTCACATTCATCACCATCATCGTCATCGTCATCGTTGTCTTCATAATCATCACCATTAGGTCTGTCAGCATTGTAGTCATCACTACTGTCACATTCATCACCATCATCGTCATCGTCATCGTTGTCTTCATCATCATCACCATTAGGTCTGTCAGCCTTGTAGTCATCATTCTAGTCACATTCATCACCATCATCGTCATCGTTGTCTTCATCATCATCACCATTAGGTCTGTCAGCATTGTAGTCATCACTACTGTCACATTCATCACCATCATCGTCATCGTTGTCTTCATCATCATCACCATTAGGTCTGTCAGCATTGTAGTCACATTCAAGTCACATTCATCACCATCATCGTCATCGTCATCGTTGTCTTCATAATCATCACCATTAGGTCTGTCAGCATTGTAGTCATCACTACTGTCACATTCATCACCATCATCGTCATCGTCATCGTTGTCTTCATCATCATCACCATTAGGTCTGTCAGCATTGTAGTCATCACTACTGTCACATTCATCACCATCATCGTCATCATCATCGTTGTCATCATCACCATCACCATTAGGTCTGTCAGCATTGTAGTCACACTACTGTCACATTCATCACCATCATCGTCATCGTCATCGTTGTCTTCATCATCATCACCATTAGGTCTGTCAGCATTGTAGTCATCATTCAAGTCACATTCATCACCATCATCGTCATCGTCATCGTTGTCTTCATCACCATCACCATTAGGTCTGTCAGCATTGTAGTCATCACTACTGTCACATTCATCACCATCATCGTCATCGTCATCGTTGTCTTCATCATCATCACCATTAGGTCTGTCAGCATTGTAGTCATCACTACTGTCACATTCATCACCATCATCGTCATCGTCATCGTTGTCTTCATCATCATCACCATTAGGTCTGTCAGCATTGTAGTCACATTCAAGTCACATTCATCACCATCATCGTCATCGTCATCGTTGTCTTCATCATCATCACCATTAGGTCTGTCAGCATTGTAGTCATCATTCAAGTTCATCATCACCATCATCGTCATCGTCATCGTTGTCTTCATCACCGTCACCATTAGGTCTGTCAGCATTGTAGTCATCACTACTGTCACATTCATCAACATCATCGTCATCGTCATCGTTGTCTTCATCACCGTCACCATTAGGTCTGTCAGCATTGTAGTCATCATTCAAGTCACATTCATCACCATCATCGTCATCGTCATCGTTGTCTTCATCATCATCACCATTAGGTCTGTCAGCATTGTAGTCATCACTACTGTCACATTCATCACCATCATCGTCATCATCATCGTTGTCTTCATCATCATCACCATTAGGTCTGTCAGCATTGTAGTCTTCATTGAAGTCACATTCATCACCATCATCGTCATCATCATCGTCATCACAATCGTCGTCTTCATCACCGTCACCATTAGGTCTGTCAGCATTGTAGTCATCGCTACTTACAGTCACATTCATCGTCATCGTCACCGTCATCGTCATCGTTGTCTTCATCATCGTCACCATTAGGCTCTCTCTCTCCCTCTCTCTTACGGGTGGAAGTTCAGTTTAACGTCGCGTATCGGCTTTCGCCATGTACGACGGGCTGAACAAACCAACCAGGGTATAAACAAAAATGTATGTTCCTGAATCACTGTCTTAGCCAAAAGGCCGAGAAGCGATCAGAATTCCATAATGAAATCTCTCTCTTACCTGAATCTGAGGCCTAAAATAGTTCAACTCATTATTCCTGTCCGTCCCTGCCCCTGCCCCCACCACCACTGGAGCCGTTGACCCCTGAGCCCCCATGCCCTCAGTAATTCTCTCCAATGCCGTGCTCCCCCCTCCCCCCAGAAGCCCACTACCACTGCTTCCTGCTGCAATAATGACAACATGTCAGAGTCATAATAATAATAAAGGTCGCTTGTATAGCGCAACACCTCTCAGTTATCTGGAGCTCTTTGCGCTTTACATAATCGACATCTAACATATACATAAGCACAGAACAAAGTACCTCACACTGAGTACATGGGAAATAGCACAATAGTAACATCTACAAACAGTAGACAAACACTATCAAAAATTAAATCATAAAACAGCTCAAATCCCAGCTTCGCCTTTTCCCACGGCCACACACACACGCGCGCGCGCGCATGCACCCGTACACCCACAAGCGCGCGGAAACACACGCACAAACAAAAGCAAAACAAACAACCCACACGCAGAGGCACACACACACACACACACACACATGCGTGCGCGCGCGCACACACACACACGATTCTACAGCCGTGGCAGGGGTTCAGTTCAAGAATCATAGAGTTTGAACAGGTACGTTTTCAGAGCTCTTTTGAAAGATTTGGCAGAATTGGAATGTCTAACTTCATAGGGGAGAGAATTCCAGACAGTTGGTGCAGAAACAGAGAATGAACGGTGGCCAAATAATACACTGTACCCCCAGTGCCAGCCAAAGCAAAGGCAGAAATCAAAGACATTGTTTCATGATTTATAAAGGAAATAAAACGGGGAAAATAAATTGTAAGCTCCTGACGTGCACACGTACACACACACACACGCGCGCGCACACACACACACAACTCACGCGCACGCGCGGACACACACACACACACACACATGCATATCGCATGCATACATTTTCAAGAAAATTGGGTCGCGCGCCTCTGGCTGCGACGCGCTCTCCAGGTGGGAGCAACCCGAATTTCACAGAGACGCCTATGTGACTATATAGTACCTAATACCTAATACACACACACACATACACAACACACACACAGAGTGGAGCCCTACCTCCTATGGTTCTGGTGCTGCCCGCGAGAGAGGTCCTGCTCCCGGGCGGGGAGACCTTGGGAGTCCGGGAGAACGAGGGAGATTTGGACAAGCGACCCGAGCCCTGAGCTCCCGATTTTGTCGCTTGGGGGGATAGGCACATGCGCACAAGGGAAGAGATAGCTGACAGACTTGGTCGCACTTTACCTAGTAGAAGTCAAGGGTTTGTATCTATTAGGAGCATCGCCTGTTGTTCCGAACTTTGAACTCACGCATTTACAATAGTGATCTTTTCCTTGATTTTAAAATCTAGGCCTTCTTAATTAAATTAAATTAATTAATTATTGGATACAACTGCATCTCAATCTCCAGTTCAAGTATACTTTAATATCTCTCAAAAGAGAAATTCAGGTTAGGTGCAACAACATGACAGAGATACAACACAACTGAAAGAACATTAATCAAACGTGTGAAACAAAATTATACCAATCAAATCATTATTAAAATTCATTACGTGAACTTAGAAATGTGCACGTTTAAAACAGAGTAACCATTATTAACTTATAACAGTCAATCTTATGTACTTATTAATACTATTTGAATAACTTTCGTAGCATAGTTGTATGTGAGTTTTTCGTTTGTTTGTTTATGTTGTTTTGTTTGTTTGTCTTTGTTTGCGTGTTTATTTGTTTTGTTTTTGTTTGTTTGTTGGCTTTGTTTTTACGTGAAGAAAAAGTTAAAGAATAATTTTATTATTTTAAAAGCGTTGTGTTGAGAGGTTGACTCCGACGGGGGTGGGGAGAGAAGGAGAGAGACGGGGTGAGGGAGAGAGAGGGAGGGATAGACGGGGAGAGACAGAAGGGGGTGGGGGTGGGAGAGATAGGGAGATAGGAGGAACAGTGAACACCGAAAACTTTATCTTTCAAGGATGAATATTTTAGACGAAGCCTATTCTTGCGATCAAGAGAGAATGAGAGATCGGGACAGAGAGAGAGAGAGAGAGAGAGAGAGAGAGAGAGAGAGAGAGAGAGAGAGAGAGAGAGAGAGAGAGAGAGAGAGAGAGAGAGAGAGAGAGAGGGGGAGGGGGAAGAGAGATAGATAGAAGGGTAGAGAGTGTGGGAGAGACAGGTGGAGAGGGGGAACTCTGATTCTGAACACTGAAAACTTTATCTTTCAAGGATGAATATTTTAGACGAAGCCTATTCTTGCAATCAAGAGAGAATGAGAGATCGGGACAGAGAGAGAGAGAGAGAGAGAGAGAGAGAGAGAGAGAGAGAGAGAGAGAGAGAGAGAGAGAGAGAGAGAGAGAGAGAGAGAGAGAGAGAGAGATGAGAGATATAGAGAGAGAGATAGATAGAAGGGTAGAGAGTGTGGGAGAGACAGGTGGAGAGGGGGAACTCTGATTCTGAACACTGAAAACTTTATCTTTCAAGGATGAATATTTTAGACGAAGCCTATTCTTGCAATCAAGAGAGAATGAGAGATCGGGACAGAGAGAGAGAGAGAGAGAGAGAGAGAGAGAGAGAGAGAGAGAGAGAGAGAGAGGAGAGAGAGAGAGAGGAGAGAGAGAGAGAGAGAGAGGGAGGGGGAAGAGGGAGAGATAGAAGGGGAGAGAGTGTGGGAGAGACAGGTGGAGAGGGGGAACTCTGATTCAAAACACTGAAAACTTTATCTTTCAAGGATGAATATTTTAGACGAAGCCTATTCTTGCAATCAAGAGAGAATGAGAGATCGGGACAGAGAGAGAGAGAGAGGGAGGGGGAAGAGGGAGAGATAGAAGGGGAGAGAGTGTGGGAGAGACAGGTGGAGAGGGGGAACTCTGATTCTGAACACTGAAAACTTTATCTTTCAAGGATGAATATTTTAGACGAAGCCTATTCTTGCAATCAAGAGAGAATGAGAGATCGGGACAGAGAGAGAGAGAGAGGGAGGGGGAAGAGGGAGAGATAGAAGGGGAGAGAGTGTGGGAGAGACAGGTGGAGAGGGGGAACTCTGATTCTGAACACTGAAAACTTTATCTTTCAAGGATGAATATTTTAGACGAAGCCTATTCTTGCAATCAAGAGAGAATGAGAGATCGGGACAGAGAGAGAGAGAGAGAGAGAGAGAGAGAGAGAGAGAGAGAGAGAGGGAGGGGGAAGAGGGAGAGATAGAAGGGGAGAGAGTGTGGGAGAGACAGGTGGAGAGGGGGAACTCTGATTCAAAACACTGAAAACTTTATCTTTCAAGGATGAATATTTTAGACGAAGCCTATTCTTGCAATCAAGAGAGAATGAGAGATCGGGACAGAGAGAGAGAGAGAGAGGGTGGGGGAAGAGGGAGAGATAGAAGGGGAGAGAGTGTGGGAGAGACAGGTGGAGAGGGGGAACTCTGATTCTGAACACTGAAAACTTTATCTTTCAAGGATGAATATTTTAGACGAAGCCTATTCTTGCAATCAAGAGAGAATGAGAGATCGGGACACAGAGAGAGAGAGAGAGGGGGGGGGGGGGCGGGGGGGGGGAAGGGGGAAGAGGGAGAGAGATAGAAGGGGAGAGAGTGTGGGAGAGACAGGTGAGAGGGGGAACTCTGATTCTGAACACTGAAAACTTTATTTTTCAAGGATGAATATTTTAGACGAAGCCTATTCTTCCAATCAAGGGAGAAGGAGAAGGGGGGATAGAGATAGATAGATATTGAACACAATTGAACATAATTTTAATGTTTCAGGCCTCCAGCCTATAACATAGGAGGTGCGGTCCACACATAAAAATAAATGACAAGTGTATAATTTATATACTAACAGCATCAATCATAAAGGTTATTTATCATAATTATCTGTGACACGAGTTCTTCTCTTTGCATCAGTGCATAGTAGATGTACATAGCTATTATCTCTAGTAATATATATATATGTTATCATTCGCAAGTAGTTGTTTTAGTTCGAGAGAGAGAGAGAGAGAGAGAGAGAGAGAGAGAGAGAGAGAGAGAGAGAGAGAGAGAGAGAGAGAGAGAGAGAGAGAGAGAGAGAGAGAGAGAGAGAGAGAGAGAGAGAGAGAGAGAGAGAGAGAGAGAGAGAGAGAGAGAGAGAGAGAGAGAGAGAGAGAGAGAGAGAGAGAGAGCACTCACATCACCGGTAGTAGGGGAGAGTTACTGATTTCGTACCACCGAACGATAGAGAGAGCCCTATCTTATGACCAGACAACTCAACAGTTGTAAATCTTTGACCATGAATACCGCTGATGTAAATCATAATTTTGTAAATTAAGAAAATAAGGTGCGTTCTGAACTCATGGATATAGATTGGGATCCCAGTCTTCTACTGGAATGGCGGAAGGGAGGGGAATGTTGGTAGTAAATTTGAAGTAAGCAAACCTCCCCTAAATTGTATATCAGAATTCACTTCTGCCATACATGAACTAACCGCCGTGAATAGTATTACCGTTGGACGTCTCCAATTCCTGTACAGTACACACGCACGCACGCACGCGTGTACACACACGCACAGACACATACATTCTTGTGTAAGTTCATGCACGCTTATGATATTATGCATTACTCGCATACACAAACACACACGCGCGCGCGCGCGCACACACACACACACGCACGCACGCATGCACACACACACGCGCGTACACGCGCACGCGCACACATACAGACGCTTTAATAAGAGCTTCTATAATAAAGGCAGAAAGAAGTACCAGTACAGCAGAAAGCTATTAGATGAGAGAAATCGCATTGGCATAAGGCTGTGTCAGACCAATTGACATAAGCTAGAACACCAAGGCTACATCAAAATGCATAGTTATGCAGGAATTGTCTTTAGCCATGGCAAGCTCCTAGCATAACATCATCGGTTCCAAAATCCTCCGAAGTCGGAGTGTGGGCGCCCGCCTGGCGGTGTAATCCAAAAACGGTCACACGCAGTAATGTTCTCATCCCTAGCTGGTGCATTTTTCGTACCTTGGCGTTCAAGTGCTTCGGCTGTTGGGATGATCCCTGGAGTCTTCAAGCCAGGGTAGGACAACAAACAGCAACAACAACAAGAGATGAGAGTAATAAGCAAAGGGGCAAAGGCAGAGTCAAATAGAGTGACAGATTAGAGGAAGTTGCAAGCACAGAACTTCCAGAAGGTGGGGGAACTACTTGAGCAAAAGACTTCGAAACAAGAGCTGAAGAAAACCGGGGCACTATGACTGCCGCCTGTCAGAATCACGGTTCGCAGATGAACGGCTGTCAGATAAAACGGCAGTCGGAATTATGGTTGTCAGAATTTAGAAAGACAGGCAGACAGACAGACAGGCACATACACACACACACACTCTCTCTCTCTCTCCTCTCTCAATCTCTGTCTATCTGTCTGTCTGCCTGTCTCTCTCTCTTTTTGTCTATTTCTCTCTCTCTCCCTGTTTGTCGCCCGCTCTCGCAAACTCTCTCTCTCTCTCTCTCTCTCCCTCTCTCTCACACACACACAGGCACACACACACACACACGCACGCACGCACGTACCCACACACACACGCACATACACACACACTGTAAACGTTTCAGCAGATTCCGACAACCGTGAAAACATCGTTCTAAAAAAAAAAACACCCCAAAAAACATCGTTCTAACAGACGTGGTAGTTTGGTCGTTATGACTTCACTGATAAAAACCGACAAACATCAAAGAGTATGAGAGCCGTGATTCGGACAGTCGTGACATCCCCGAGAAGACAACACCGTTCATCGATACAGCTGCCCTACTTGTGTACCAAGACGAAGAACAACATAATCATCATCATTATGAATGGAAGAATGAAATACAAATCAACCCAAAGTTACGCGGATGGGACCCAGAGATGCGCTGGTTCCTACACCTGCCGTACCAACACAAGGGCAGGTGGGGGACCGGGGGCCAGTAGGCCTCAACAACATCATCGTTATTAACAGAAGCTCACCTTTCCTCTGTAGTCTATGCTGGTGGACATTTGCAAGCAGAAGGGGGGGGGGGGGGGGGGGGGAAGGGGAGGTCGGAAGGTAGTACCACATCTGGTACATAGAGCACACCTCAACATCATCTTTGTTATCAACAGAAGCTGACCTTCCCTCTTGTAGTGTATGCTGGTGGACATCTGCATGGAGAAGGGGTGGGGTGGGGGGTGGGGGGTCCGGAGTAATACCACATCTGGTACATACGGCACACCTCAACAATATCCTCGTTATTAACAGAAGCTGACCTTCCCTCAGTAGTCTATGCTGGTGGACATTAGCATGGAGAAGGAGGGGGTGGGGGGTGGGGGGGGGGGTCCGGAGTAGTACCACATCTGGTACATACGGCAGACCTCAACAACAATCCTCGTTATTAACAGAAGCTCACCTTCCCTCTGTAGTCTATGCTGGTGGACATTTGGATGGAGAAGGAGGGGGTGTGGGGTGGGGTCTGGAGTAGTACCACATCTGGTACATACGGCACACCTCAACAATATCTTCGTTATTAACAGCTCACTTCCTTCTGTAGTCTATGCAGGTGGAAATTTGCATGGAGAAAGAGGGGTTGAGGGCTCAGAGTAGTACCACATCTGGTACATATGGCAGACCTCAACAACATCCTCGTTATTAACAGAAGCTCACCTTCCCTCTGTAGTCTATGCTGGTGGACATTTGCATGGAGAAGGAGGGGGGGGGGGTGGGGTCTGGAGTAGTACCACATCTGGTACACACAGCACACCTCAACAACAATCCTCGTTATTAACAGCTCACCTTCCCTCTGTAGTCTATGCTGGTGGACAATGGCATGGAGAAGGAGGGGGTGGGGGTGGTGTCCGAAGTAGTACCACATCTGGTACATACGGCAGACCTCAACAACAATCCTCGTTATTAACAGAAGCTCACCTTCCCTCTGTAGTCTATGCTGGTGGACATTTGCATGGAGAAGGAGGGGGTGTGGGGTGGGGTCTGGAGTAGTACCACATCTGGTACATATGGCAGACCTCAACAACAATCCTCGTTATTAACAGCTCACCTTCCCTCTGTAGTCTATGCTGGTGGACATCTGCATGGAGAAGGAGGGGGGGGGGGGGGGGGGAGTAGTACCACATCTGGTACATACGGCAGACCTCAACAACAATCCTCGTTATTAACAGAAGCTCACCTTCCCTCTGTAGTCTATGCTGGTGGACATTAGCATGGAGAAGGAGGGGGTGGGGGGAGGGGTCTGGAGTAGTACCACATCTGGTACATACGGCAGACCTCAACAACAATCCTCGTTATTAACAGAAGCTCACCTTCCCTCTGTAGTCTATGCAGGTGGAAATTTGCATGGAGAAAGAGGGGGTGAGGGCTTGGAGTAGTACCACATCTGGTGCATATGCCAGACCTCAACAACAATCCTCGTTATTAACAGCTCACCTTCCCTCTGTAGTCTATGCTGGTGGACATCTGCATGGAGAAGGAGGGAGAGTAGTACCACATCTGGTACATGTGGCACACCCCGCTCCTGGCACGAGGCACTCACACACATCACTGCAACAGAAGTTCACCTTCCCTCTCTAGTCTGGACATCTGTGTGGTGAAGGAGCGGGAGTAGTACCACATCTGGTACATGCGGCACACCCCGCTCCTGGCACGAGGCACTCACACACATCACTGCAACAGAAGTTCACCTTCCCTCTGAAGTCTATGCTGGTGGACATCTGCGCATTGAAGGAGGGGGGCTGAAGTAGTACCACATCTGGTACATATGGCACACCCTGCTCCTGGCACAAGGTGGCGAAGTGGGTGGCGAACCCGACAACCCTGGCAGCACTGGTACCGGATGGCTCATTCTTGCTCTTCTTCGTCGCACGGGTGGCGGACTGTGTGGTACTTTTTCGCCATCTGGTGATTATCATCATCATGAGTATCATCGGTTCACGTTAGTTAAAGACCCCCCACGTCACGTGTCACATTCCCTCTTATGCTAGGAAGAATTTCTTAAGATTTTTTTACTAGCTGTAAGAGGGAAAACACGTGAAACCCGTGATTTGACACGTGACGTGGTGGGTCTTTAACAAGTCGTATTTTGTTGTTGTTGGTTGGTTGATTTGTTTTTTGGTGACACTATTTCAATTTTATAATTTGCATTAAACATTATCCTTGTCTTTAACTTTATACAAATTGTTGGCTTAAATATGTGTGTGTGTGTGTGTGTGTGTGTGTGTGTGTGTTCGTGCATGTGTGTATGCGTGTCATGGCTCCCAATCGTCCCGCAAAACAAGAGGTCCCAGGGACTCCTTCACTTACAGTATAGAGGGTCCTAGTGGCATTGCGAATGCTAAAAAAGAATTTTTCTAGTGCATCCCTGGGACCCCCTGCACATTATTTTAGAGGGTCCTTTAGAATCTTAGTACTTCATAGTAGACCCCCAAATGGGGGTCCCTGGGAGCCCTGGTGTGTGTGACTCTGAGTGTGTGTGTGTGTGTGCGTGTGCGTGCGTGCATATGCGCGTGCGTGTGTGTGTCTGTCTGTGTGTATCATTACACAGGGCTCCCAGGGACCCCCATTTGATGTTCTAAAATTCTCAAGGACCCTCTAAAAGAATGTGCAGGGGGTCCCAGGGATGCATTAGAAAAATTCTTTTTAGCATTCACAATGGCAGCGGGACACTCTATCCCGCCTATGTGACCCTCTATAATGTAAGTGAAGGAGTCCCTGGGACCCCTTGTTTCGCGGGACTATTGGGAGCCCTGAATATTACAAAATGACATCATTACACAGCACTGCTGCTTCTGGTGGTGAACTGCGCAGTCTTCTGCCTGCAATGGGGGTGGTTGTTGGACGACTGGTTTTGGTTCTGCTCCCTCCGCTGGCTCATCATTCTCCCTGCAGCTGCGTGGGGACCTGCCACATCATTTTGCAGAAAACAGTAAGTTACACATGTTACAGATCAGGGCTCCCAAGGAGGGTCTATGAAGCAATAAAATTCTCAAGGACCTTCTAAAAGAATGTGCAGGGGGTCCCAGGGATGCACTAGAAAAATTATTTTTAGCATTCGCAATGCCACTAGGACCCTCTATCCCGCCTCTAGGACCCTCTATGCTGTAAGTGAAGGAGTCCCTGTGACCCCTCGCTTTGCGGGACTATTGGGATCCCTGTAGATTCATGTGGGTTTCTTTCCTACGTGGTCGTTCAGCATACAATTACAAATTTAATCAGACATGAGATTCTCAGAAAACCAAAAAGGAGGAAGAAAGAAGCCGGGGGTCCGTTGGGGTCCGGTGTAGGCTACATCAGCAAAATGGATAACAACTTCCGTTTTCAGCTTAGCAAACTGCAGAGTAATGATAAATAGATCAGTCTTGGCTGCCCCAAGCAGTAACCGGACATGTCCATTTGAAAATGAACCAATCGAGAACAAAATACCAATCGAACTTTTCTCCGCATTTACGATTCAACACAAAACCTAACACCCCTACCCCACCCCCCAATTTTCTCAATGGATTTACACTGATCTCAAAAATGACCCCTGGGGCCATCAAAAAGGAGGAAATCCTCTAATTGGAGGAAAAATCTCATCTCTGAAATGCAAAAATCAAATCAAATCAATTTTCTCTTTTTTGGGGGGGAGGGGAGAGGAGGGCTCTAGAACTATGAATAATTCAGTCCAGGGAAACAATAAACGTTCCATTTCCTATTTCAGTGCTACTTTACTAGCAAAAAGGAACATCTGCATCATGCATCCAGAACGTTGGCAGCAACATTCTGGCACTATAACTCGCCAACATCTATTCTAGATTGGAAGAAGAAATTCGACACCCCCCAAAAAATAAGTGAACAGAACAATGTAAAAAGAAGAAAACACACACACACAAATCGGGGTAGATTGACAGACACAGTAGGCTTCCAGGGCTCTCAATCGTCCCGCAAAACAAGGGGTCCCAGGGACTCCTTCACTTACAGCATAGAGGGTCCCAGAGGAGGGATAGAGGGTCCCAGTGGCATTGTGAATGCTAAAAAGATTTTTTTTATAGTGCATCCCTGGGACATCCTGCACATTCTTTTAGAGGGTCCTTTGGAATTCTAGTACTTCATAGACCCCCAAATGGGGGTCCCTGGGAGCCCCGGGCCTCCTTCGGTCGATGAAGACAATGGATATTGCGCCATAGATGTAAGCGAGGACCGTGTTAGTTATTATGGAGAACCAGCTGATGCCAAGTAGCAGCTCCCCCTCCACACCCCACCCCGCCCTCTCAACACTGATGATGGATCCAAAGGAACGTTTAGGGCTAGAATAAATATAAACAACACCGTAGATGTGGCAGCGAAGAAGAAGAAGAAGAAGAAGAAGAAGAAGAAAAACAAAACAGTGAATAAAGTTCGGAGTTTCAAAGTTTGGGAGAGAAAAAGGGAAGAGAAAATCAATTAGCTGATGCCAAAGGAACGGCCAGGCCGACTTTTTTTTTATCTTTCTATTTGGTATATTATGATGAAGACAAATTCATCAACTCCTCGAAGATTTTACTTCGATTTGATCTGTAATGACGAAAAACTCTGCCATTGTTTTGGCTAAATTCGTCAAAAGGTGGGCGCCTAGTGCAAAATGTAACAATTGTTACATTTTGCGCCGTTGTTGCATTTTACGCTGTCACAACAGTTTGGCACCAGCAGTGTCGTAGAAGTTGCAGGATCATCCCTGAGAACAGCCAGGAACCGCCTTAGGGGGTAGCTCCGGATTGTTCCTCAGGGTTTACTCCGGAAGCCTTTCATGTGAACAGGTGAACTACAACTGCAAGGCAGCAGTGGTTTGACGTCAGGGTTTCCCTTTCCCCTAGCCTAGATGGACTGCCCTCCAAGGCTGGCGAGCCCCATCTCAGATCTGCCCTAGGGTATCCTTCCCTTAGATGGATTGCCTGCCAGTACCATCATAACCATGGCTGACGAGCCCCATCTAACCCGATTAACAGACAGCAAAAGCAATACATTATTTGATCTTGATCTTGATTGTGGTTGAACCAGAGCGTCAGCGCAGAGGACACACACTGCAATTCCTTGTCCCCCAATGTCGAACACAATACCGACAGAGTTCCTTTTTCCCACGTACCATCAGGGAGTGGAACATCCTACCTTCAGCAGCAGTTGAGGCCAGAACTCCAGAGAGCTTCGCGACTAGAGTCTGGGAGCACCTGACTGGAAAACCTCCTGCTGCAGCCGCCACGGCTGATGGCCCCACTCTGGGGTCGTCAGACTAACAAGCACCAACAGCCTCCCCCCTCTCCCATCCCCCCCTTTGGTCCCCCCTCCTCCCCTCTTCCAACAACCCAACGGATCAACAGTTTGAGTTTCCTAGTTCTCGTATCTGTGCTCTCTCTGTTGTATTATTTCTTCTCAGGCCTTGTAGCGACGTGAATAAAAAAAAAATGTAAGCAATTCTCAGAGTAATTGCTATGAAATGAGATAAAAATAGTTAACTTACTGTAAAAATGCGTTTTCTGTCAATAACTGGCGTGATTTATCGAAACATTGGTCTATTTCTTCATACAATGCCGATACAAGGCTGAAGAGACATTTTTGTTGCAAATTCCTTCCAAGAATCAAGATGATTGAAAGTTCCACAAAATTCGATTAATTTACAGAAAAATAAGCATTCAAAAGTTGAGTACTGCCTGTAGAAACTATGCATATGTTTTTATAAGAAAAAACACTCAAATATTTGGGTTTTCATGATACTGGTATTTGAATCGGACATAAACTATTTTCGCTTTAGTAATGGCGTCTTTCCATGACGTCATCTCGCGAGACAGGCTCGCGCAGTAGCAGATATTTTTGTTCCCCAACGATTTTCAAAAAGTTTAAAACCACAAAAAATTATTGTGTGCAACATCGTAAGCTTAAATTAATGGCGTCGAATCAAACATTAGTGATTTCCTGATAAAGTTAGTAGTGTGGAGCAAAGCATACGATCGTTTCCACTTCGCAAGGGAAGCCACTCCTTTTGTAAGAAAACGAGGCAAAATGTCGCCAAATCGGTACGACGGTAGGCTTACCGGGGTGGATGTAGGACAAAAATGGCACGGTAGATGTTTTTTAAAACCTTTGAGAACATCACTATAAGGCTTCATCTTGTGCCCGGCACTGTTCATTAGCGCGGGGTGGACTTAAATAGCGAGCGGACAACTGATTATGTCAACGCTTTTCAACTCGGTAAACTCCGCACCACCGATCAGTGATCTGTCTGAAAGATGAAATTTTCAGCTTGAAAGCAAGGAAACTGAATCCTCTGTACACCCGTCACGACTTCTTTTAAGGTAGAAATAATGCAGCAACAAGAAGAAATTCTTCTTTTTCCATATTGGCCCGCTTGCAAACTCGGAAAGTTTATTATTTTTTGATTAGCTTAAATTTAAACAAAGGGACGTAACTCTGTGTCAGACTGGCACAAATACCATCGTCGCTAGGCCTTGAGCCTTTTCTTCCGGCAAAAGTGGTCTAGAACCTCCCCGGTTCCGTGGCAAAATAATCAAAGTGTTGATTGTGGCCACGCACAGTCAAGAAGAAGAAGAAGCGAAGAACTCACCACTTCCCCGATTATCCACATAAACACGCTGAAGGAGGGAGAGCGGATGACGCTCTCGACTCTGACAGGTCATCAGGGTGACGTCAATTTACGTCAAATGTTAAACATCGTCAGCAACTTTAATTAAAGGACACACACGGCCTCTTGTTGTTGAAAAATCGTTTCAAATCGGTTATCAGCGAAAAATATACTATACTACCGTCTGCCACGGAAGAATACGCTTTTGTTGACTATACTACTGTGGTTTGAAGAATACGGTTTTCTCATTTTTTTACCAACCGTGATCGTAGAGAGCGGATTGGTAATGTTTTCACTCGTGTCTGAGGTGGTGTTTGTATGTTTGTATGTATCCTCTCTAGCGTTTGAACGGATGGACTTAGGGTGCTAACATTTTGCATGCGGGTAGGTAGTAGGAAGATCTAGGCCAAGTTCGATAATGAAGGTTATGGGTCAAAGGTCAAGGTCACTGGAGCCGAATAACGCTGCCGCGCGGTTGGTGATTTAGCGTCTTAACGCTCTAGTTTGGCTATGCGAATGCAGTCATGTTTTAGGGCTGCGTTCTAACAAACTCCCAATCCCGCTTTAAAAAACAAACAGCAGTGGCAATTGTCAAGTTTGACACCCAGTTGGCATCCCTGCGCAGGTGGGCTGACTGAAGGGGCGGAGCTTTACAAGGCTTTGAATTAACTTTTTGTTCTTGCTTTTTTTGTTTGTTTTAAACTGACGGTGCGTGGTGTGTTGGTGTGTGTGTGCATGAAAGGTCACTTCGTGGCGGCTCTTTGGTTATTTGTTTTCTTGTTTACTATTGATTGCTTCCATTATTGTTAATTGACTCCCTGTGCAGTCCCGCCTTCAGTATAAGCTGGCTGTCCTATCCTTCCGTCACTTTGAACAGACCCTTCCGCCTTACCTCTCCAGTGCTCTTCACACCTACACTCCTTCCCGCTCACTCAGATCCTCAAACACAAAACTTCTGAAAGTTCAAAAAACAAATCTAAAATCATTTGGTGACCGCAGTTTCATTTTCAGTGCCCCTGCTGTTTGGAATTCCCTCCCAGTCGATCTCCGCCATGAACCAACTATTAGTACCCTTTTCTCATCGAGCACGTTCACTAAGAAGCAACACATTATTATTGCTTTGCTCCGGTATAAGGCATAGGTTTAGTATTACTGTTATAAATCTTTGAAAAACATAAAATGGATTCAGGGCTCCCAGGGACCCCCATTTGAGGGTCCATGAAGTACTAAAATTCTAAACGATCCTCTAAAAGAATGTGCAGGGGGTCCCAGGGATGCACTAGAAACATTATTTTTAGCATTCGCAGTGCCACTGTGACCCTCTATCCCGCCTGTAGGACCCTCTATGCTGTAATTGAAGGAGTCCCTGGGACCCCTTGTTTCGAAGGACGATTGGGAGCCCTGGGATTGCTGTTGAACAAGAAGATACCTTCATCCTAGTTAACATGTTATCTGATAATTTCGTTCGGGGCTGTACTCAAACTATGTTTCTAACTTCTTCTTCTTCTTCTTCTTTTGCGTTCCCAGGCCACAATGGGTAAGGTACGCACGCACGCATGTATCCGTTTTCAGTTTTCACTGGTCTCCCCGCTGCGCACAGCCGACACATTCCGATTTCGGGGGAGCTCAAAGGAGAAACATTATTTGGAAGATTTTGTTATGGAAAAAAGGCAGGAGAATAAGCCAATAAGTCAGAAGGATAGTAGATTTGCATGTGAGTGTGGGTCGATGGGTGGGTGCGGGTGTGCGTGCGCGTGCGCACGTGTGTGCGCGTGCGCCTGTGGGTGTGGGTGTTGGCGTGTAAGTGTACCGTATGTTATTATTGTATTGTTGTTTCTGTGCAGTCATATTTTAAAAGTTGTATATTTCCCATAGTCTTCGTTTGACGTGCTGTTTTATATTGTCTTAATTGATAAATGTTTTTTTATTCAATTTGTGATTTTATGTATGACACTTTAATATGATGCTGCTAACTATATGTTCAAAAAAAGAAAGATTTGTAATGCCTTTGTACTGTTGTAAAGCGCGATGAGCCTAATGTGGGTTATCGCGCTATATAAGTATCCCCTATTATTATTATTATTATTATTATTAGATGATAGTAAGCAAATGGAAAAGGCAGAGTCAAAGAGAGTGACAGCTAAGAGAAGTCACAAGCACAGAACTTTCAGAAGGTGGGGGAACTATTTTTACGAAAGACTCCCCCCCCCCCAGGTATCCCCACGGGGAGATGTTTCTAACATAACACGAACCTTGGTGAAACAAAAAAACCAAAACAAATGTTGGTAGTTATGGACGCTAACAATGTAAAGCTCGGCTCTTGCTAGCAAATTATTTCCCTTGTTCCTCACGGTCAAAATATCTTTGCTCGCATGAGCCTTCGTCAGTCACTGCAACACAGATATTTTGTTGTTGCCCTTGCCTACTTACGTTTCAGCATAGAAATCACGCGCGCGCGCAGAGAGAGAGAGAGAGAGAGAGAGAGAGAGAGAGAGAGAGAGAGAGAGAGAGAGAGAGAGAGAGAGAGAGAGAGAGAGAGAGAGAGAGAGAGAGAGAGAGAGAGAGAGAGAGAGAGAGAGAGAGAGAGAGAGAGAGAGAGAGAGAGAGAGAGAGACTGAGAGAGAGAGAGAGAGAGAGAGAGAGAGAGAGAGAGAGAGAGAGAGAGAGAGAGAGAGAGAGAGAGAGAGAGAGAGAGAGAGAGAGAGAGAGAGAGAGAGAGAGAGAGAGAGAGAGAGAGAGAGAGAGAGAGAGAGAGAGACTGAGAGAGAGAGAGAGAGAGAGAGAGAGAGAGAATTGAATTGAATGAATTGTATTTATAGAGAGAAATATAATAAGCAATAACATGCTTTTTTTTACATCCAGCCCTCTGGAAAAAAAGTACAAACATAAAAGTAGAAATGAAAAAGGAAAATGAGCACAGACAAAGCAATATAAAGCATGCAAAATACAGCCCTATATAGTAGCACGACAATAACAAAATCAAACCTAATGTATACTCATTTTGAACATGCATAAAGTAAGAAGTAAGCGCATCATACTCATCTTTAACACGCACAAATTGAGAAGTACACAAACACATGACAAAAACCAATCCTACCTAGAGAGAGAGAGAGAGAGAGAGAGAGAGAGAGAGAGAGAGAGAGAGAGAGAGAGAGAGAGAGAGAGAGAGAGAGAGAGAGAGAGAGAGAGAGAGAGAGAGAGAGAGAGAGAGAGAGAGAGAGAGAGAGAGAGAGAGAGAGAGAGAGAGAGAGAGAGAGAGAGAGAGAGAGAGAGAGAGAGAGAGAGAGAGAGAGAGAGAGAGAGAGAGCACATTATTTTTGAAATTAA
>CM065705.1:8443466-8445966 GCA_017654935.2 Phymorhynchus buccinoides | reverse complement strand
TTTGTCGGTCGGTAGGTCGGTCTGTCTGTTGGTCCAACATTGTCGCACATTTTGACAAAATTGTCGCACTTCAAATCGAGGCTACACTTCAAATTGAGGCCGCACTTTAAAATGATGTATTTTAAAAGCGTACAAAATAATAAACATACGTAATACAGACACTACAACAGACACGACGAGTATGCGGTGCTTCTTTTGATGAGTATAAGTAGGATACATAGTTTTACATGTTTTCCAAAAGATATAAAAAGTTACGAAATGGTGCAGAGATAACATTCTGGTTTACAGATTAAAATCATTGAAAAGCCAGGGGAGGTGACTCATGATTGGAGTGGTAAAAATAGACCGCGTGCCACAAACTATTGCGAATTCGCGCTTGTTTTTCAGTTGGAGTGCCTTCTTTGTTTGTTTTTCCTTGGCTTAGGGTGTTTTTTTCTTAACTTACAATTCTAACTCCAACCCAATCTCTGACCCGTCTCCAGGATTGGACTGTTTATCCGCGAATCGCGTCGTGGCTGACGTCCTGCACGGATCCACACGTCTCTCTCTCTCTCTCTATATATATATAAACGCAAAGAGTAACAACTCTGGAGAGTCAGTTATACTATCTGTATCGCTAAAAAAATTCGGGACTTTCCTGGAGTTGCACTGCCTCCGGGCATTGCCTCCAGGATCGTTCCCACCATCTTTATATCTACTAATGTCCCATATGTGTCTTTTTCAGACCGGAGGACGTTAAACGGATTTTCAGCAACTCTGGAGAAATGCAAAGAAAGGGAAATGCAAAGAACAATAACTCTGGAGAAACTCTAGGTAAACGCAAAGAACAAAAACTCTGGAGAAACTCTTAGGGAAACGCAAAGAACAAGAACTCTTGAGAAACTCTTAGGAAACGCAAAGAACAATAACTCTGGAGAAACTCTAGGGAAACGCGAAGAACAATAACTCTGGAGAAACTGTAGAGAAACGCAAAGAACAATAAACTGTGGAGAAACTCTAGGGAAACGCAAAGAACAATAACTCTGGACATACTCTAGGGAAACGCGAGGAACAATAACTCTGAGGAAACATTAGGTACGAGAACGCAAAGAACAATAACTATAAATAGACACTAGGGAAACGGAAAGAACAATAACTCCGAAGAAACACCAGGGGAAACACAAAGAACAATAACTCTAGTATAGAGACCCAACGTTTCATCCCATAATAGAGGGGGATAACAGTGCGTCAAACAGATGACCACCGACACCAATGACGTCATCGCATCAGCATTGGTAGAAACGGTCAGCAACTTGAAACGAAAATAAACGAACACAAACACAGAATTTGTTTTGAAGCGATTCGGTCAAGCGGTTCGGGAGATAGCCTTGGGACAGACAGAGAAAAAAAAAGAAAAAAAAGAAGTAACATACACGAACGAAAACATACTCTTTTGCGATCGTAGATCGGCAAAGGACAAAAAAAAGAAAAAGAAATAAAGCAGAAAAGAACTATTACACCATATCGCGCGCGCGCGCGCGCGCGCGCGCGCGCGCGTGTGTGTGTGTGTGTGTGTGTGTGTGTGTGTGTGTGTGTGTGTGTGTGTGTGTGTGTGTGGTGTGTGTGTGTGTGTGTGTGTGTGTGTGTGTGTGTGTGTGTGTGTGTGTGTGTGTGTGTGTGTGTGTGTGTGTGTGTGTGTGTGATAGGCCTAACATTTTGTCAGAGAAACAAATCAGTGTGATAACTACTGTTGTCTACGCTTGTGAAAAGGTTTGTTCTTCTTAATAATATTTTCTTCTCACCAAAGTCCCAGGGACAGATAATCAAATGTAAATCGTGTCTCAACTTTTCTTGGGCTCGGTCTATGATATATACTATTAAAAACAAGTTAATGACTAGGCCTACTTGCTGCAAACATTTCCGAGACCACTTTGAGTACTCTCACTCTCTGTCTCTCACGCTCTCTGTCTCTCTCTCTCTCTCTCGCTCTCTCTCTCTCTCTCTCTCTCTCTCTCTCTCTCTCTATCTCTCTCTCTCTCTCTCTCTCTCTCTCTCTCTCTCTCTCTCTCTCTGGTTCTCTTTAATGTCTCTCTTCTGTGGTTGCTTTTAACTGACTATTTGATATAGACTGACATTTATATAGGGGAAGACGGGGTAAAAAGCCCATGGGCGGGTAAGAAGCCCATGCCAATTATTTCATGAAATGAAGACAATTTCAGTCAAATTTTGCCCATGAGACGAACGCTAAACATTAACACTCGTCTCATGGGCAAAATTTGACTGAAATTTGCTTCATTTCATGAGATAATTGGCATGGGATTCTTACCCGCCCATGGGCTTTTTACCCCGTCTTACCCTACTCTCTATCCTCCGAAGTCGGAGTGCGGCTGCCCACGTGGCGGGGTAGTAATAAAAAACGATTACACACGTATTATGTTCTCACCCCTAGCTGGTGCGTTTGTACCATATAGTTTAAGTGTTTCGGCTGTTGGGATGATCCCTGGAGTCTTTTAGCCAGGGT
>CM065705.1:8433466-8438466 GCA_017654935.2 Phymorhynchus buccinoides | reverse complement strand
TATGTCACGTCTCTGACGTCAGCCTGGTTCCTCGTGGCGATGACGTTCCAGCGCGTGACGTCGGTGGTGGCGCCGCATCGCGTCGCGGTGCTCTGCACCGTCAAAAGAGGGAAGATCATCATCGGGGCGACGGCGCTGGTCGCGTCCGTCATCAACTGTCATTTCATGTTCACGTGGACGTACTGGCGGGAGTACAACGATTGTCAGGCCGGGGAGAAGTACATCTTCTTCATCGACGTGTTCACTCTGGTGGATATTTTCCTCGCTTCGGTCATCCCCTTCATCCTGCTAGGCGCGGGGAACTTCGTCCTCATCCGACAAGTCATCCAGTCTTTGAAACTCTCCCGAAGCATGCGGGTGAGGACGACGACGACGACTTCTGAGCAAGATGGCGCGAATTCGGAAAAGGGCAAGGTCGCGCCAATGACCGTCACCTTGATTCTGACGTCAGCAGCCTTCTTCGTGCTGACGTTCCCCACGTGCGTGTTTGACGCGTACCGGAGAACTTATGACGTCGACATCGAGGACGAGTATCTGGAGGCTCGGTTGGATTTGGTGGAGACCGTCACGTTGTTTCTGTGGTCGTCCGTGAGTGCCACCAATTTCTACCTTTATCTGTTGAGCGGGAAGAAGTTCAGAGATGAGGCGATGAAATATTTGTGTTGGTTTCAACTCTAATCCTAATATCCGAAGCGTGCAAAATGACTCGTTTAAAAAGAAAATGTAGGGCAAAGCAGGAGAATCAAATTCTATAGGACTAAAGCAGAAATTGAGTAGAATCGAAGTTCATGCATTAGACAATGCAACTGCAGATACAAGTTTTTGTTGTTGTTGTGGTTTGCTGTTTGCTTGCCTTTTGTTGTTGTTAGGGGAAGACGGGGTAAAAACCGCATGGGCGGGTAAGAAGCCCACCCTAATTATCTCATGAAATGAAGCAAATTTCAGTCTCATTTTGCCCATGAGACGAGCGTTAATATCTAGCATTCGTCTCATGGGCAAATTTTGACTGAAATTTTCTTTATTTTATTAAATAATTGGGGAGGGCTTCTTACCCGCCCATGCACTTTTTACCCCGTCTTCCCCTATTGTTGTTGTTGGTTTTGGGTTGTGTTTTTAAAAACTAATTCTCTTATGGTTAGCAAATAAGAGGTCGGAGAGAATTAGTCCTTCTATATCATTTCAAATTATTATATTTTGTTTGTTTGCAAATTAATACCAAGACAGAAGTATGGATGGTAAAGTGTTGGTAGTTTTAGAGTAAAGCGTTCAGAAACGAAAACGTTCTTGTTGCTTCAGTTTTGTTGCATGCTTATCAGGCCAAGACAATAAAACGCTTAAACAAAAAAACCCCCAAAACCCACTCAGATGTGTGTTTTTGTTTGTGGCTCAAGCCACAAAACTATAACTCACTTTGTCGGTCGGTCGGTCTGTCGGTCTGTCTGTCGGTCTGTCGGTCCCAAATTGTCGCACATTTTGACAAAATTGTCGCACTTCAAATCGAGGCTACACTTCTGGCCGCTCTTTAAAATGATGTATTTTAAAAGCGTACAAAGTAATAAACATATGTAATACAGACACTACAACAGACACGACGAGTATGCGGTGCTTCTTTTGATGAGTATAAGTAGGATACATAGTCTTAAATGTTTTCCAAAAGATATAAAAAGTTACGAAATGGTGCAGAGATAACATTCTGGTTTACAGATTAAAATGATTGAAAAGCCAGGGGAGGTAACTCATGATTGGAGTGGTAAAAATGGACCGCGTGCCACAAACTATTGCGATTTCGCGCTTGTTTCCATTTTCATAGCGCTGCGTCAAACGAGTTTAGCGCTATGTCACTCGTTGCAAACATTCACACAGTGCTTGCGCTAAACCTCTTGCACAGCGTTTTGTCTGGGAAATGTGCATCGTCCGGGATGGATTCTTGTTCTGCAAAGAATGTACCCTCCGTGGGGGCGGGGGGGGGGAGGGGGGGGGGGGGGTCTTTCGTACAAATAGTTCCTCCATCTTTTGGAAGTTCTATGCTCGTAACTTCCTCTAATCGGTCAGTCTCTTTGACTCTGCCTTTTCCCTTTGCTTACTGTCGTCTATGCTATCTTTCCGCCTTTACTGGTCCATTCTCCTGCCTTTGTTCTAGAAACTCTTATGAATATTGTCTCCAACCGACGAGGGGGCACGCTGGGCCTAACCCTTTCTTAGATAGGCGCATGTAACGGCAGCATGACGCATCTGCGCTCATATGACAGAGAACTAACTGTCTGAGCGATCGACGACAAAGAAGAAGATAAGAACGGTAGCACATTGCAACAGGAACGAGGACCTGCAGATTTCCCTGTCTGTCTGTCTGTCTGTCTGTCTCTCTGTCTGTCTCTCTGACTGTCTGTCTGCCTGTGTGTGAACAGAATCATAATTATTAGGTATTAGGTACTCTATTGTCACAGAGGCGTCTCTGTGAAATTCGGGTTGCTCCCACCTGGAGAGCGCGTCGCAGCCAGAGGCGCGTCACCCAATTTCCTTTTTCTTTGCATGCGATTTTTGTGTGTGATTGATGAGGAAGGAAAGGGGGGGTGGGGGGTATATTTTGACCAAATGACAAGTATTTTGTTGCCACTGGCTTTAGCATGTGCTAAGTGCATGGGCACACGGGACCTCTGTTTATCGTCTCATCCGAAAGACTCCACATTTCAGACCGTACGGCCTAGTGCAAAGCGAGAGGAAAAGTCCCCTGTACCCAGGTTCGAACTCAAGGTTTACTTGACACGAAGCGAACGCGTTACCACTGTGCCACTCTACACCATATGTAGCGCCTTGTAACGCCTAAACTATTGAACTAATCATGATGATGAAAAATAGCGGAAAGTCCTGCCGACAGTGCTACTTAGGTCCGTTTAAAAAAAAAAAAATTGTTGTTTAAATTATTACCAAACAGTAAGCTATACTGCTCAACAAAAGATAAGTACCATTTGTGTCACTGGGCCTGGTGGTCATATGGCCAGACTCAGGCATCAACCCGAGTGCGTTTCTTTTTTTGTTTTTTTTGTTTTGTTTTGTTTTGCTGTCCCATCTTCTGGGCCGTACAGTGGCGTTGCTCCCACGCCGCTCATTCCGAGTCCTAATTAGAGCATTTGCCACGCGCCGGTGACCTTGAATTTCACTGAGTTGAATTTAGAGAGTTGAATTAGAGAGGTCAGCGCAACTCGGGCAGAACGAGCTCGGGCAAATTAGTAGTCTAGTATAGAGAACGAACACTCGTGGCAAATGCCCTATTCGCAGCTACAGGTTCGTTCAGGTCGCAGAATCCGAGAGCACCAGTCTCCAAGGGGAGCGAATCTATATTAGGCCGTCAGGAGGCATCCAACCGAGGAGACACTGCACTGCTATTGAGTCACCTCGGTGGAGTTCAGCGGAGCCTGTTCAGGACACCACCTACTGACGACATCGAGTGCGTTTTGGTCCGTTCCAGTATATTAGGCCGTCAGGAGGCATCTAACCGAGGAGACACTGCACTGCTATTGAGTCACCTCGGTGGAGTTCAGTGGAGCCTGTTCAGGACACCACCTACTGACGACATCGAGTGCGTTTTGGTCCGTTCCAGTATATTAGGCCGTCAGGAGGCATCTAACCGAGGAGACACTGCACTGCTATTGAGTCACCTCGGTGGAGTTCAGCGGAGCCTGTTGAGGACACCACCTACTGACGACATCGAGTGCGTTTTGGTCCGTTCCAGTATATTAGGCCGTCAGGAGGCATCTAACCGAGGAGACACTGCACTGCTATTGAGTCACCTCGGTGGAGTTCAGCGGAGCCTGTTGAGGACACCACCTACTGACGACATCGAGTGCGTTTTGGTCCGTTCCAGTATATTAGGCCGTCAGGAGGCATCTAACCGAGGAGACACTGCACTGCTATTGAGTCACCTCGGTGGAGTTCAGTGGAGCCTGTTGAGGACACTACCTACTGACGACACCGAGTGCGTCTCGGTCCGTTCCAGTTGTTTAGAACTACCCTGTGTTAGCAAACAGTTGGGCGATGGACGGTCCTTCCAGTTGACCCGAGACATACACATATTCAAGTTCAAGTATATACTACTTTAACCCTTTCACTGCGCATCATGAATAATAATAATTCATGCACCACAAAGGTTTGACACCCATGTCACTAAAAAGCATCAAATCAGTGCCAGTTATCTGAAGACCCCAGATAGGCCTAATGTTATGCATGTCACCGTGAGGAATTCCCAATGTTGTAGACTTTTTTTCTCTCTCTACCCAATTAAGATTAATGGTATTTTTGGGGCTGAAAAGTGTCTGGCGGCGAAAGGGTTAATATCTCCAAAAGAGAAATTCAGGTTAGGTTCAACAACATGACAGAGATACAACATAACTGAAAGAGCATTCATCAAACGTGTGAAGCAAAATTATACCAATCAAATAATTATCCAAATTCATTACATGAACTTAGAAGTGTGCACATTTAAAAGAGAGAGAGAGAGAGAGAGAGAGAGAGAGAGAGAGAGAGAGAGAGAGAGAGAGAGATCTGAGAGAGAGAGAGAGAGAGAGAGAGAGAAAAGAGAGAGAGAGAGAGAGAGAGAGAGAAGAGAGAGAGAGAGAGAGAGAGAGAGAGAGAGAGAGAGAGAGAGAGAGAGAGAGAGAGAGAGAGAGAGAGAGAGAGAGAGAGAGAGAGAGAGAGAGAGAGAGAGAGAGAGAGAGAGAGAGAGAGAGGAGAGAGAGAGAGAGAGAGGAGACAGAGAAGAGACGAGAGAGAGAGAGAGAGAGAGAGAGAGAGAGAGAGAGAGAGAGAGAGAGAGAGAGAGAAGAGAGAGAGAGAGAGAGAGAGAGCGAAAGAGAGAGAGAGAGAGAGAGAGAGAGAGAGAGAGAGAGAGAGAGAGAGAGAGAGATTTCATACTATGTTGCGCATCATGAATAATAATACTTCAAAATATTTTGTAGTTTAATACTACAATCATTCAGACTCAATTTGATTCTGGGCAACCAATA
>CM065705.1:8420966-8428466 GCA_017654935.2 Phymorhynchus buccinoides | reverse complement strand
TCTCTCTCTCTCTCTCTCTCTCTCTCTCTCTCTCTCTCTCTCTCTCTCTCTCTCTCTCTCTCTTGTCCTTTCTTTCTCTCTCATTCTCGGTCTTTCTCTCTCTCTCTCTCTCTCTCTCTCTCTCTCTCTCTCTCTCTCTCTCTCTCTCTCTCTCTCTCTCTCTCTCTCTCTCTCTCTCTCTCTCTCTCTCTCTCTCTCTCTTCCTTTCTTTCTCTCTCTCTCACTCTCTCTCTCTCTCTCTCTCTCTCTCTCTCTCTCTCTCTCTCTCTCTCTCTCTCTCTCTCTCTCTCTCTCTCTCTTGTTATTTCGGTCTCTCTCACTCTCTCTCTTTCTTCTTCCCACCCCCCTCTCTCTCTCCCACTCTCCCTCAATCTTTGCCTGTTTGTCTGTCTGTCTCTATGTGTATGAGGGGGGAGGAGGGGGAGGGGGGGGGGGGGAGGGGAGGGGGAGTGTAGCGGGGGTGCTTGCTGTCTGCGTGTGCTTGAGTTTTGCGTGAATATGATATTTTAATATTGGAACTGTGATCTTTTATTACATAGTTTATCGTTTTACGTGCCACCGCACACACATTTCCATTTTATTGGACGAATAAATATTGTGATTGTGATTGTGATTGAGTGTGTGATCGGAAAATCCCGTGACTGAGTCTGTGTGTGATCGGAAAATCCCGCTGAGCCAGGTAAGATAGGCCCAGGCCTAAACTAAGTCACAGGCGTCATAATGTTCCGTCTTATCACGTCACAGTCTGCCCACCTACAGTTGTAGACTACACGACTGCACTTTCAAAGAGGTGGATCAGGTAGTCAGGGGAGGGGGGCTTCCAAAGGCTCGGCGTATGTGTGGGTGGTGGTGGTGATGCCTTCTGAGAAGCTGATGATACTTTTGTGTATGTAAAAGGAAGTGTGTGTGTGTGTGTGTGTGTGTGTGTGTGTGTGTGTGTGTGTGTGTGTGTGTGTGTGTGTGTGTGTGTGTGTGTGTGTGTGTGTGTGTGTGTGTGTGTGTGTGTGTGTGCGCGCGCGCGCGCGCGCGCGCGCGCGCGCGCGCGCGCGCGTGTGTGTGTGTGTGTGTGTGTGTGTGTGTGTGTGTGTGTGTGTGTGTGTGTGTGTGTGTGTGTGTGTGTGTGTGTGTGTGTGTGTGTGTGTGTGTGTGTGTGTGTGTGTGTGTGTGTGTGTGTGTGTGTGTGTGTGTGTGTGTGTTGTGTACTTAACTGACTAATATCAGACTAACTGTCAAGAGAGTGACAGTGCTGGTGAATGAGGGTGGATGTCTTTGTGAGTGTGAATCATGCTATTTGTATTACTGTACTTATTTGCACTGGAATGTTGGTAATATGACTATCTTGTTGATTTTATTGCATGTTTTTTTAATGTTGATTTTAATGTTGCTACTGTGAAGCGCGTCGAGCATACTACTGTATGGATTTTAGCGCTATATGAAATAAAATTATTATTATTATCATTAATGAATGAATGCTAATAATTTGCAAAGATTATTAGTTAAGATGTTGGCTAAGATTAGCGTTTTTAAACAAACGTAATGCGGATTATGAACAAAGAACTACTTCTCTCTATGCAGATCGACCGTCTAATGGAAAAGCAAGGGCGCTTTGTGGGGGAAGCTGCCATGACGTCACATCAGAACCCACTCGTGACGTAATTACTTCGAATGCATTGATGACGTCATAAACTTGGACATATCGGATCCTAAGGGCATTATTATGACGACACGTCCACCACTGACAACGTCATCTATGTTTTGGGGGAGACCTCTGATGACGTCATCTTATACAAAGTTTCGATGATGACGTCACTTCACTGACTGAATTTTTTTATCACGTTGGGATTTATCTACGGCGCATAAACGATGTGACAATCCGACGATGACGTCATTGCAACAAAAGCCCGCTGATGACGCGCCTGGAGCAAAGTAACATTGCCTCTTGGTTAGAATGCAATGACTACGTCACCTACGTCACCTGCAATGACTACGTCACCCACTGATGATATATATATATATATATATACCCCTAACCAAAGAAACTTTCGACGTCATTCTGTCAGCACAAACTGGTGGTGATGTCATCATTAAAAACGCGGCATGACGTCAGAAAACACCGGTAACGTCATTCCATCAGAGCACCCCGGTGTGGCCTTGAGATCGGAAATCACGGATGGCAGCACGGCGCCCGAACCCAGTGGTGACGCCACCGTACCAGAACCAACTCGTGACGTCATCACGTCAGTACCAAGCGATGACGTCATCGCGTCTGCACCAACTGACGATGTAATCATGTCAGAACCAATTAGCCGGGTCATCACCTCAAACTCCACGGATGAGGCCACGACACCGGAATGCATGGGTGACGTCAGCACATCAGCACCAACTCACAGCATCATCACGTCAGAATCTACCGACGACGAGGTCACCGTATCGGAATCGACAGATGACGCCATCAAATCAGAATCTACAGATGACGTCATCGCGCCAGAACCAACCAGTAGTGACGTCACCGTATCTGAATCTGAATCCACTGATGACGCGGTCGCATCAGAGCCCATTGGTGACGAAGCTATCATCAGAACATCGCCGAAAGATGACCACGATAAAGCGAGTGACTCTCCCCCGGGACCCAGCAACCTAACACCTGCTGCTAACCAAAGTAGGAGGGAATTCTCATTATTAGGGTGAAGACGGGGTAAAAAGCCCATGGGCGGGGTAAGAAGCCCATGCCAATGATCTCATGAAATAAAGCCAATTTCAGTCCAAATTTGCCCACGAGACGAATGCTAAACATTAACACTCGTCTCATGGGCAAAATGTGACTGAAATTGGCTTTATTTCATGAGATAATTGGCATGGGCTTCTTACCCCGTCTTACCCTAAGTGCTAAGTAATGTAACTTACATTGTATGTTTGTGTTGTTTATGACTTGGGGCAAACGTTAAGTNCCCCCCCCCCCCCCGCACACACACGCGCACGCACGCACGCACGCACACGCACACACACACACGCACGCACACATTTTGGGGGATTTGTGTTTTTGCTGTTATTGGTTTTGTTCCTGGATGGAAGTTCAGTTTAACGTCGCGTATCGGCTTTCGCCATGTACGACGGGCTGAACAAACCAACCAGGGTATAAAGAAAAATTTATTTTCCTGAATCACTCTTAGCCAAAAGGCCGAGAAGCGATCAGAATAAGTTTTGTTCCTACTATAGTGCAGTCCTATCCATTCATATTGATTGTGCATACACCTGCATGTACACACTTTGATACACACACACACACACACACACGAACATATTCATATGCACGCAACCACTTTAATATACATACACTTTTTTTCCTGTCTAATATCACGAGAAGTGGATAGACGTTAAATGAAACACGCACGCACGCGAGAGAGAGAGAGAGAGAGAGAGAGAGAGAGAGAGAGAGAGAGAGAGAGAGAGAGAGAGAGAGAGAGAGAGAGAGAGAGAGAGAGAGAGAGAGAGAGAGAGAGAGAGAGAGAGAGAGAGAGAGAATTAATTCGTATTATCTGTTTCAGAAATGCTTCAAGACATCGATGATCAAATACTTTCACAGTACCTCGAGACAGAAACGAACTTTCTACCAGGTTTGTTGCAATGCTTTTTCCGTTTGTATTTACGTATTTAAAGGGACACTCTGACAGATGAGTTTTTGCAAACACGTCGAGGTCACCAGAAAGACAGCCTTTTCAAGGATCGGAACACTCACTTTGTTCTGGTTTCTTAGAAATCAAACCGTCAAGACGGCGATTCCTCCTTGGCGGAGTTGCCGGAGAGAGAAGCCATTTTGAACGGGATGGGTGGAGGCCACTGAGAGAGGTTGAAGCTTTTGCTTCTTTGTAGTGCAGTAAAAAAAATTGGAGCTGTTTCCTTTGTTGTGAGCGAAACTCCTTTTGGTAATCTGTATAAAAACTGTATAAAAAGGCTTGTATTGTAGACATTTCGTGACCTCCGGGGGGGTGCCTTCGTAGTCGCGAACGTGAAATTACGGTCAGGGTTATCCCAATAGGTCCCCCCGCACTTAATGCTGGACCTATATAACGACGCCCTACCACTGTTTTGGCCGGAGAGGAGGGGTCCCTCTACCTCCCTCCCTCCGAACTAAACAAGTAGGAATCGTTAACTATCCCCGTCATAAAGCACTAGTTTTAAACCTTGGTTTTAAAAAAATATCTTAAACATAGACGGTTTTTAATAAACTATTAAAATAACAAAATTTCTTTAAAAATCTTAACAATTGGAGACTGGGGGTCCAAGAGCAACTTTTTCTGCCCGGGCTCGGCCAAATTTGTTAGTGCCTTTCTTTTTGAGTCTGAGGCAGAGTTGAGTTTGTAAATATTTTTTTCTAGGGACCCCAGTCTATTCATTTTTCATACAATCTTTTCTCACTATGTGAGAAATTGATTGATATATTCTTTTTTTTTTAAAAACACCATAGCATAAATAGTTGTCCACCTGTAGTGACAACTTTTTAACAATGAGAATTTTTCAAAAATAAAGTCTCTAAAGACACAAACATGTAAATATCGTTTTTTTGACCTTAAATTGAATTTTTTAATATTTTCATTAAATACTCGTTCTTTTAAACATTATTGTGGTCCTGAAGTTTTAATCATTAGGCTCTCGCCAGGAGGGGTGCAGCTCTAAAAACTAAATTTTAATCATCCAATTTTATCTAAAAAGTCAAGTTTTAACTAGACAGTAGTCTCGTACGGGCCATGGCTCATAAAATGTAAAAACCTTGACCTTTATTCAAGAGATAAACAACTATAAATAGTAAAACAAATATCTAAAGTAAAATAAAACATCATTTTTCCTCTTCCCCTTCCCCCCATTTCCAAATAACTAAAAGTAGAACGTAATGTCCCATATAGCTTCGGCCGAGAGGACGAAAAGCATAATTAACCTGACATTTCGTGCAAACGATTTGGTCTAACTCAGGCGGCCATTAGAAAAGAGAAGGCACACGCTTTCCCTTTCACCGAAAGAATCTGACTTCCAGCACCTCCGACAAGGAGGAATCGCCAATTTGACGGTTTGATTTCTAGGATGATAATCGCAGGAGGAGGAGCAGAATAAAATAATAATAATAAGATTATTATGAAGAAGAAGAAGAAAGAAAGAAAGAAAGAAAGACAGAAGAAGAAAGGCTGCCTTAACAATTCAGAGCATGCACTGTTCACGCTGACTGTCACTCTGTTCAGGAAACAGCCATGTGACGGCAGACATCCAGCGTGCTCTCTACGTGCAGACCCCTTCCTTGGAGCAGGCGGCCAGCGTCCTGAAGGACCTGGGAGCCGTCGTCCTCTGCGGGTTCCCCGGCTCTGGAAAGTCCACCCTGGCCCGGGCCCTGCTCCGCCTGAGCCGCAAGGAAGGCTTCAGACCTTACACGCTGCGGAAGCTGGAGGACTGGGACTGGCACGTGGGACAGCTGAGGCAAAGTGCGGTCCTGCTGGACGGGCTGTTTGGGGACGTGCGCGTGGACACCCGGCAGCTGGCCGCCTGGAGGCAGGTGGTGGACACTGCGGTGGAGCTGATGGAGCAAGGCACATGCCGGCTGATCGTCACCGTCTACCCGCACGTGCTGCAGCAGCTGCAGGTGAGGGAGAACCACCCCAAGAGCCCGCTGAAGAACCATAACGCCGTGGTGCGGCTGACGGACCCTCTGCCCGAGGACGTCAAGGAGAAGATGGCGGAGTTCCACCTGAAGGCGTTGGGGCTGGACGCTGGCCGGCTTCGGGAGGTGGTGCGGACCGTGCTGGGCAGTGACCGCAGTGGACCGGCCTTCCCCTGGTGCTGCCGGCACATGGTCGACCTCTGGGCTTCCTCCTCCTCCCAGGACCCCGCCGCTGTCTTCCTACTTCCGGCGGAGGCCTACGCTCAGCTCTTCAAGGACATGGTCCTGCACGAGGTGCTGGGCAGCGCGTTTGCCGCGGTGCTGGCTCTGTCCATGAGAGGCGTGTTCTACTACCTCCACCGCCTGCCGCACACGGAGCGGCACCTGCTAGAGCTGGGATTCAAAGGCTGCTGCGTGGACCAGCTGGCGGAGTGCGCCTTCGGTCTGCAGGGGTCGGTGTTGTCTCAACGGGCGTTCTCCAGTCGCGTTCTGTACGAGGCTGCTGGCTTGGCTTTGGGCCGCTACTTCCGACTGCCCACTCTGCTGGCGGTGTGTGACGCCCGGTTTCTGGTGCAGTACGTGCAGTGGTCATCCCCTGACACTGCTAGACCTGGCTGCGTTACCGTGGGCTCGGTGCCCTGCTGCGCCAATGACCCGGGGCAGTGCGTGGATGACCGGCGGGCCTTGGTGGAGAGAGTCTTCACTGACATAGTTCGTGGCCACATACAGCCGGTCTCCCAGCACCCGTGCCTCCAGTGTCCCGCCTTCCTGTCCGAGCTGGAAAGGTTCTGTGCTGAGGACAGCAGGAGGGCCAGGAAGCTGGCCAGCGCCGAGGACTCTGAGCACAGGATGCCCCTGGTGTACTGGTCAGCGCTGCTTCCCTGCCACAACCTGACCCGCTGGTGCTGCTCCAGGATGAACGCCACGAGAAACGTCTCAGCCAGGACTCTGGTGGCGTGCTCCCTGTTCGATCACCTGGCTCGGGTTCCACGGAGCAGACTGCAGCCGCTGCTCCAGGCAACGCTGACCCCAGGGTACCTCAAACACTGGGGATGCCTGATGAAGTGTCCTCTGCCCGGAGCCGATCAGCTGCTGACCAGAGAGGTGCAGGAACACGTGGCGGTCATCAGGGAAGCCGGCTCCTCTCCAGGAAGGTTGGAGTACCTGTGTGATCCTTCCCTGCCCGTGCCCCCTGGTGTGGCCACTCTACGGATGACCAGCGGCCACCTGCATGTGAAGGTGGACAGCAGACAGCTGTGGTACGTGGTGTTCCGACTGCTGGTGGACAGAAAGGTGGGGCAGGTGGATATAGAGGGCAACTCCCTCCTTCACGCTGCTGTTAGGGCGGGGAACTGGGAGGCCATTGCACTTGCCCTGAACACCGGAGCGAGCATCACGCTGCCAAACAAGCAGGGCCACACCCCGTACCAACTGGCCCACAAAATCCGCAGAAATGCACCAAAGATGGACGAATCGCTCAGCAGAGTCTTCACGAACAACAGTATGGCAGTGCAGTTTCTGCTGCTGCGGGATTTGACCGTAAATCACAAGGACCAGAAGGGGTCTACAGCGCTGCTGGAGGCGTGTCGCCTACAACGCGGGGACATCGTGGATCTCTATGTCAATCTAGGCGCGGATGTGAACGCGCAGGACGCCGAAGGTGACACGCCGCTGATAACAGCCGCCAAAAATGACCGGTCCGACGTCGCTGAACTTTTGCTCTGGCACGGCGCCGAGGTTAACCGAACGAACCACTGGGACGACTCGCCGCTTCATCTAGCCGCGGAGGCCGGTCATTTAGACACGGCTCAAGTGTTGATTAATCACAAAGCCGACGTGAACTCTCGGAACAAATC
>CM065705.1:8383466-8410966 GCA_017654935.2 Phymorhynchus buccinoides | reverse complement strand
ACCCTATACACCCAGGTGAATTAGGGCTTGTCTACTTACGCATGTGAAGACTGGTTCCGGCAGACCGCACCGAAGAAACCATCAAGTGGTTCAACGGGCAAGAAGGCGGTTTCAGCAAAGCGCTGTGGAGCGCAATAAGGGTACAGTGAGACACAAAGGACACTGCTGGCCATCCACTGCATCCTGGTTTATCTGCAGTCGTCTTGACTACTGGGATGAGAGAGTGAGGTTGACGACCCTGCGCAACTCTCCCTCACTTTAATCCAACTCACGCGCAAGTCGTCTTCAACAGTTCCATTATCATCATCATCATCATCATCCTTTTTCTACTCTATCTCACATCGTTTTCCCAAGTCCTGTGGCGATGGGCGAGAGACGAAGCAGCAGGTGTGGATACACTGGGAGCTGTAGCCGCAGACAGCACACAGGCGGTTCAGGCTATATGGTCGTCCTTCACTTGAACCAGAGGCAGGAGTGAGTTCGGCATCCCCCTGAGTGACTGAGCAGCCCTCTTTAGGATCACACTGCTCACCTCCATAGCATGAGGAGCGGGCTAGAGAAGGTGTCCCAAACATTGTCTGCCTCTACCGACCCTGTCCAGCAAACTGCGGCTGGAGGGCATCCCACTATTGCGGTCGAAACAACAAGAAAAAGAAAGTAAAAATCACCCCTATCAACTTTGCTGCATGGAATGTGTGTACTCGTATGGACAACCCACAAGCTGACAGGCCAGAGAAAAGAACTGCACTTGTAGGCAGAGAACTGGCCAGATACAAAGTGGACATTGCGGCTTTCAGTGAGACGCGCCTGCCTGAAGAGGGCCAGCTCAAGGAAGTTGGAGAGGGATACACATTCTATCACATGCTTTAAATAATAAAGACAGTTCCACGCACACAAGCTTATAAGGTCTTGTTCTGGGAGCCGTTTCACAAAAAGGCTAACGTTGCGTAGCGTGGGGGCAAATCGGCAACAACGGTACTAAGAAACACCTCTTTTGCCGACGTTTGCCGCAAACGTTTTGTGGCTGCTATCGAGGCAGCAAAACTATTTGAAGGATCATGGGATATATCAATACTTCCGGCTTTTTTTTTATATCTCGCGTGAACGAGACTTGAACTTTAAAAATGGAAGACCAAAACAACAAGCTTGTCACAGCAAATATTGTTCAGTCTATCATGAAAAAGTACGGGGTAATGTTTAGCAAATTAAACGACCGAAAGTGTTTCTGAGTGCTCTTTCTTAATGTTTCATCATGTTAGATGGCATAATATAATATAGTGCAAATTTAATTGTGTGCACACAAATAGACGTACGTGGATGAAATCAAAATCTTTGTAGAAACTGACAGAGACGTAAGATGTGTCTCCCTTTTGACTTGACTTGACTTGACTTGACTTGACTTGACTTGACCTTCACACACACACACACACACACACACACACACACGCGCGCGCCGCGCGCGCACACACACACACACACACACACACACGCACGCGCGCACGCGCACGCGCACGCGCACGCACGCGCACACACACACACAACAACACACACACACACACAAAACACACAACACACAAACACACACACACACAACACACACACACACACACACACACACACACACACACACACACACACACACACGAAGTTGATCCTTTTCTCTCTCCCAAAAGTGAAGAGTAAGCTTAAAGAGTGATCTGACCGTTTAGGGTGTTTCTTAGACCCCTTTTGGCGTAACAGTTATTCGCGCGGCGACCGTTACCTGGAGAAACTCCACCCAGGTCTTGTGCCGTTGCTATGCTTCGCATAACAAAAAAAAGTCTAAATCGCCCCAATTAAATATGAGGTTGACTCTCATTTCACTTTCTTTCTCCCACAGAGAATGCCATAAAACTCCCGTGCCATCCTGAGGAACTCTGCCCTGAACCTGCTGCCAGTTAAACAGTACATGTAGAAGTTGATGCCAGTGTTAAAGGACATCAGCACTTCGGCAGCATAGTAGAACACCCGGAACCGACCCCTCTCAATCGGGTCACTGTGATTCACACTGCCTTCAAATAGCAAGTACACAGCGACGGGTGTTGTGAGAAGGAAAAAACACACACTGGCCACAACCAAGGTGACTGTCAGTGAAGACACTTTCTGTTGTCTGGAACCCCGGCTGTCTTGTTGTTGCGCTGAAAGGTGTTGGTTCGTTCTGAGAGATCTGATCAGTGTCCGCAAGAGAACACTGTTGCTGTTGCCTGTCAGTGCCCCAAACGGTAAGAAGCAAGCCAGAAACAGACGAATCCAGGAGTCTACTTTGTAAACGAACCACCCGTACCATCCAGATGTAGGTATATAACACGATCGTCCGTTGATGTAAAACCCATACAGATGATGAGCGTTCGCCAGAATGAGAACGGTCATCGCCATAGCAGCAGTAGCTCGTGACTTTCCCTTGGTCCACACAGCACTGACACGAAGTGGCCACAGCACAGAGGCAGCTCTGAGCATGGTGAGTGACACCAGCATCCATGACGACAGAGGTGTGGCTACGCGCAACGTGAACCTATAAACCATGCACTGCCAGGTACCCTGATTTCTAAAAGATGTCAACGTGAGCGCATACCGGAGGAAGTTCTGCAACGGATCTGTGACCTGAAGCACGTCACACATGGCCAGAACTGTGAAGAAGATACTGGACTTGGTTGAAGGAAGACGAAGCATGATCAGAATGGTCATAACATTTCCGAATGTCCCAAAGACAACAACGATTGGATCACTGATTTCCATGAGAAAAAAAGCCAGGTTTTCATAGGGTTGGTATAACTCATAATAACTATCTCGTTTAAAACGGTCTAAGTTGACCATTTTGCGGGTCATCTTGAAGTCAAAGGGACTGAACAATCGTGCACGTTGGTCACCCCCTACTTTTTACAACCTTCAATGTCAAAGTCTGCTTCTTTCAGCTTTATGAAAAATAATCCTAGACTGGTCCTAACCCTTCCCCTTTCCCAAAAGTGATAGAATGTTGGTTCTCAGTGCAAAATTTCAACGCAAAAAAATAGTGTGTGTGTGTTGTGTGTGTTGTGTGTGTGTGTGTGTGTGTGTGTGTGTGTGTGTGTGTTTGTGACTAAGGTACAATATAGCCAGAGACTAAGGGTAGCTGCATTCAATTCAGTTATCTACTGGTAATTAAGATGTCCCAGTCATGTGCTTACACAAAATAGCGATAATTCATGTGCTTTTCACTAGCAACTATCACGCTTTCTTTCTAAAGTAAGACGGTAATAACAACGAACGATTTGAAAAGAGGGATGACATTGCTGCTCATAATAATAAGCATCGGCAACATGGCATGGTATATCAGGGATAATGCTACAGGATAGGTAACAAAATTCCGATCAGATTTCGGTCAAGTACGGAAAAGAACCGGAATGATTGCAAAATTGACCATTCAAAATATCGGACACGAATACAAATTGTTAGCCTGTTCCATAGTAATTGGCTGTTTAATTTTTTTTATTTGACTGTAAGTTATGCAACATTATGTTGCTATTGTTATATCAACAGTTGTATGAACAGTACATTCAAAAATGCTGTTACTCATATTTTGGCTTGTCTTTTGTTATTACATAAACAATTCTCCATACTGCTTGTTGTAGATTTTTGTTTTCTTCGTGCATTCTTCCCTTTTGTTTTGACATGCTTAAAGAGTGTTTATTTATAGCATTAGTGGTCCCGTCGGCTACCCTAACCTAGTTTGGCCAGCCAGTTGAAGCCGTTGTCCGGGGCGTGGCCGCTGCTGCCTGCAAACAGCTACGGGGAGCCAGATGTGAGAGTTGGGTGCCAGGTGGGGACCAGTGACAGATGGACTACTCCGAGGAGCATGACATGTCCCCATGTCAGAGGTACTACCCCTCCCTGAACACCCTATACACCCAGGTGAATTAGGGCTTGTCTACTTACGCATGTGAAGACTGGTTCCGGCAGACAGCACCGAAGAAACCATCAAGTGGTTTCAACGGGCAAGAAGGCGGTTTCAGCAAAGCGCTGTGGAGCGCAATAAGGGTACAGTGAGACACAAAGGACACTGCTGGCCATCCACTGCATCCTGGTTTATCTGCAGTCGTCTTGACTACTGGGATGAGAGAGTGAGGTTGACGACCCTGCGCAACTCTCCCTCACTTTAATCCAACTCACGCGCAGCAAGTCGTCTTCAAACCAGTTCTCCATTATCATCATCATCATCATCATCATCCTTTTTCTACTCTATCTCACATCGTTTTCCCAAGTCCTGTGGCGATGGGCGAGAGACGAAGCAGCAGGTGTGGATACACTGGGAGCTGTAGCCGCAGACAGCACACAGGCGGTTCAGGCTATATGGTCGTCCTTCACTTGAACCAGAGGCAGGAGTGAGTTCAGCATCCCCCTGAGTGACTGAGCAGCCCTCTTTAGGATCACACTGCTCACCTCCATAGCATGAGGAGCGGGCTAGAGAAGGTGTCCCAAACATTGTCTGCCTCTACCGACCCTGTCCAGCAAACTGCGGCTGGAGGGCATCCCACTATTGCGGTCGAAACAACAAGAAAAAGAAAGTAAAAATCACCCCTATCAACTTTGCTGCATGGAATGTGTGTACTCGTATGGACAACCCACAAGCTGACAGGCCAGAGAAAAGAACTGCACTTGTAGGCAGAGAACTGGCCAGATACAAAGTGGACATTGCGGCTTTCAGTGAGACGCGCCTGCCTGAAGAGGGCCAGCTCAAGGAAGTTGGAGAGGGATACACATTCTTCTGGAGTGGGCGAGCTAAAGAAGACCGGCGTCAGGCTGGTGTGGGCATTGCTGTGAAGAATGAACTTGTTCCCAAACTGAGCAGCCTTCCACGAGGCATCAATGACAGACTTATGACCATGAAACTGCCTTTGACTGGAAAGAAACAGGCAACAATCATCAGTGCCTATGCCCCAACCATGACAAATCCAGACGACATCAAGGACAAATGCAATGAAGATCTCCACTCACTCACAACTTCAGTGCAGAAAAGCTGATCATTCTTCGAGACTTCAATGCCTGGGTAGGCACAGACCATCAGATGTGGAAGGACGTCATTGGCAGAAACGGTGTTGGACGCTGCAACAGCAACAGCACCCTGCTCCTGCAGTTCCGGGCTGAACATGAACTGCTCATCACCAACACGATATTTCGACTCCCCAACAGAAGCTAAACATCATGGATGCACCCTCGCTCAAAACATTGGTACCTTATTGACTATGTGACTGTCAGGAAACGCGACAGACAATATGTTAGAGTCACAAAATCCATGTGCAGTGCTGAGTGTTGGACAGACCATCGTCTCATCCTATCCAAAATGAAGATCAAAATTCAGCCCAAAAGACGTCCGCAGGGAAAGAAACTACCAAAAAGGCTCAACATCTCCGGACTGAATAGACCAGCAGTTAGAGAAGAAATCGTAGAGAAGTTAGAAGAGCAAGCAGAACACATTCAGATCACAGATGATGTGGAGAACACTCGGAAGACCTTCTGTGGAGCAGTCCACAAAACGGCCTTTGAGACTCTGGGCCCCATCGAGCGCAAACACCAAGACTGGTTCGACGAAAATGATGAGGAAATTGCAAAGCTACTAGAAGAAAAACACCAACTTAAAAGAGACTGCTCCAGTGATGAATCCATACCAAAGAAAGATGCATTCAACAACTTCAGAAGTATGTCCAAAGGAAACTGCGTGAGATGCACGACACATGGCTCAGCCAGAAAACAGACAAGATCCAACGTTATGCAGACAGGAATGACATGGAGAAGTTTTTACAATTCCATCAAAGCGGTCTATGGCCCCCAACCACCCAGTTCTTTTCCTCTTCTCAACGATGATGTAACAACACTGCTTACTGATAAATCTCAAATACTGGATAGATGGGCACAGCACTTTGAGACAGTATAAAGCAGACCATCATTCATCAACGAAGATGCGATTAACAGACTGCCACAGGTTGATATAAACCAGGACATGGACGATCCACCTTCCATATTAGAAGTAGAAAAAGCAATCAATCAACTGTCAAGTGGAAAAGCACCAGGGTCTGATGCCATACCATCTGAAGTCTACAAACAGGCGTGTGACAACCACAGGGGCATATCGCTGTTGAGCATTGCTGGAAATGTCCTTGCCCGAGTCCTGCTTAATCGACTCATCAAACACCTTGAACAAGACCTCTTGCCAGAGAGCCAGTGTGGCTTTAGCTTCGGAGAAGTAGCTTCAGGAGAAGTGTCAAGAACAAAACGTTGACCTCTACACCACTTTCGTCGAACTCACGAAAGCATTTGATACAGTCAGTCGTGAAGGTCAGTGGAAGATAATGAGCACGTTTGGCTGCCCACCAAAATTTATCCAGATGGTTCGCCAGTTCCATGATGGCATGCAGGCCCAAGTCCTTAATGATGGAGAGTCATCCGCTCCATTTCCTGTCACCAATGGAGTGAAACAAGGCTGTGTGCTTGCTCCAACACTGTTCAGCATGATGTTCACCACGATGCTCCTTTCAAGAAGACGACTCATGCATTGACATCAGATACAGAATGGATGGGAAGCTGTTCAACCTGCGACGCCTCTAGGAAAAGACCAAGGTCCAGGTTGACAGGCTGAGAGAACTCCTGTTTGCTGATGACTGTGCCCTCAATGCTGGGAATCAAGAAGACATACAGTGCTCCATGGACTTGTTCTCTGTGCTTGTGACAACTTTGGTCTTACCATAAGCACCAAGAAGACTGAAGTGATGTACCAGCCTGCTCCAGGGAAAGACTATGAGGAACCCACAGTGACAGTGAATGGTCAGACACTGGCGGTGGACAAGTTCACCTATCTGGACAGCACGCTATCTCGCTGTGTAAACATCAATGACGAAACAGATGCTAGAATCGCAAAGGCAAGCTCTGACTTCGGCAGACTTCGTTCATCAGTTTGGGATCATGAAGGAGTGAGCCTCTCAACCAAACTGAAGGTATACAGAGCCATTGTCCTCACCACTCTGCTGTACGCATGTGAAACATGGACTGTGTATCAAAGACATGTAAAAAACTCAACCGCTTTTACATCAACTGTCTCCGCAAGATCTTGAGAGGGAAATGGCAGGACAAAATCCCTGACACTGAGATTCTTGAGCAGACGGACATGCCTAGTATCTTCACACTACTCCACAAGTCACAACTACGCTGGGCTGGGCATGTCGTCAGAATGTCTGACAATCGACTACCAAAACGTGTCTTCTATGGAGAGCTGAAGACTGGTGCACAGAGTCTTGGTAGACCAAAGTTGAGATTTAGGGACACCCTCAAAGTGTCCCTAAAGAACTTCAACATCAATGTCTCCTCATGGGAAACCCTGGCACAGAACAGACCAGCATGGCGTGGTGCAGTAACAAAGGGAGTCACCAACTTCGAGGCGGCACCGTATCGAGACATCGCAGGCAAAGCGTGAGGCATGCAAGATCCGCCTAAACAGTCGCAGCTCTGCAACTCCTACAGATCCCCCCAACTCTTTCTCCTGTCCTCACTGTCAGAGATCCTTCCTGGCTCGCACGGGCCTCACTAGCCATATGCAAAGTCATCCAGCATCCTAGATTTTCACAAAGATGAACTGTTGAAGCATGGTGATCATCCCTCGGGACAGACGCACTGACAGCAGTGGTTGTATGTGCTACTCTAAAAACAATTTTTTGCTGTGGTCCTTCATCCAATATGATAGAACCAAAGTATTTGAAGGTATTGACTATTTACAGTTTTGTCCCACTGATTACGATTTCAGATTTGAATGCCTTGGGTTCTGTTGGAGTATTGGTTGTGAGTTTAATGTTCTCAGTGCTGATCTTCTATGCTGAAAGCTGAGTCTCTTTCTCAAGGTGTTTGGTTTCTCAAGGTTTCTTAAGGTGATACATATGTATCAGGTTCTTTTTACCAAATTATCTACTTTTATATTGAACAATGTTTATTTTCGATTAATAGTTTAGTTCATAGTTACTTTTTTTTTTACACACTGTTAGAATCTATTTATTTTTAGTGATGTGACAGAAGGCAAAACAGTCTTGAAGTATCTTTTGTAACTCAGCTCTGACACTGCCAATAGTCAGACAGTACAGGTAACAGTTAACAGCACTCTTGAAGTAGAACGGTATAAAGCTGGCATCTTCAAACACCCAGTACTGTCCGTTTTCAATAGGATTACCCCAGTTAACATGATGATAGGAAATGGTGCATACGGCAAAAGGAGTTGTCAGGAGGACAAAACACACACTTTGTACAATCAAGGTGGTCGTCAATGAGGACATTTTCTGTTCGCTAAAATCCTGGCTGGTTCGTTGAATAAGAAGACGCTTTCCTGTTCTGACAGATCTGACCAGTGACCACAACAGAACACTGTTGCTGATGACCAGTATTACAGAAGGTAGGAAACAGATCTGAAACAGGCGAAACCAATCCACATACGTTCTTGTCAAAGTCACTTTGCAGGACCCTTTTGAAATGTTGGATTTTCTAAGAAGGTGGCAATTGATGAGAGCGATGAAGATCATCACTATAGCAGCAGTAACTCGCGATTTTCCCTTGGTCCACGCAGCCCTGACATGACGTGGCCACAGCAGGGAAGCAGCTCTGAGCAGGGTGAGTGACACCAGCATCCAGGACGACAGAACTGTCGCCGTGCGGTATGCAACTTCGTGCAACTTACACTGCCAGGAGCCACTAGCACTGAAGTATCGCACACCCAGTTTCCTGTAAAGCAAGCGAACGAAAGGTACCATTATCAGCACCAACTGGTCACATAGGACCAGGGTTTTGAAGAACACACTGGACGTGGATGAAGGAAGACGAGACATGATCAGAAATAGCACGCAGTTCCCCAACATCCCAGAAACAGACACAATGGGGTCACTTATGTCCCTGATGAGATCAGCCAGGTCTATGTAGGGATGGTTTAAATCATACCAGGAAAGGCGTGGTTTCTCATTCGCAAGCGTATTAGTCATTTCAAACACGGGGTCACTTAATGGTGGAGTGTTTTCAATTATCGTTGTGGGGTTTGGTTTGCGAATCACGGCTGGTTTATTGTGTGAGTATTAATAAAGATAACTGGCTTTGGGCATTGCACATAATTATTGTCTGTTTACAGCAACAACCATGTAAGCTCATCTCCAAAACGACTGTTTTGAGCAGCCCTCAATTCAAATGCTTAAAAGTTTCCAGACCAAAGAAAAAACACACACATGTTATGCTTAAATGTACACAAATTTAAAGAAAAGAGAATTGCAGAAGTGTTTTAATCATCTCAGCAAAAATGGGGGAAACTGTTTGAGAAGAAACAAAAAAACAAGTTTATAGATTGATGTTGCACAAGACAAGCTGCCTTTTATGCCAGCTCAGGATTAAGACTTCGGTGGGTGGTTGGGAAAAGTGAGGGTCCCTTGTGATTAGAGGGCTATTAGCAACAGCGTAATATCCTTAAAGACACACTGACCCACCACGATTAAGTCCCTTGGTTTTATCTGGGTAGCTGTGACCCACATACACATTTCCCCAACTTCAAATTGAGGCTGCTCTTTAAAATGATGTTTTGTTTTGAATTTTGGGGCATTTGCATGGGAGTCAAACCTGGTCAAAACAAGATTTACTAAGAAGGAAAACACGTGAAACTCGTGATTTTGACACGTGATCTGGTGGGATTTTAAAATTAAATTAAATTAATTAAAGACGAGAGGCACACTGCCTTTTAGACCGTTGTGGTGGGATTTAAAAAAAATGTAGAATAGCAAGTGAACAACCAATAGCTGACCCTTCCTCGTTTATTTTGTAGCATATCAATGTTTCCTTCCTTCCTTCCTTCCTTCCTTCCGAATGCGACCACAGTCACTGCATAGTGTCACATGACCACCTCAAGCCAGTTTTCGATCGTGCAACAACCCCAAACTGACACAAGGGCTTCCACCGTTCGTCACATACCAGAGGGAATGGGCCACTCGAACCATTGAAAGTCGAAAGTAAGTATTTTATTAGCCGCTCTGGGCCTGTATTCACATTGAGATAGCATGAGACTTAGCATGATGCTAACTTAGAAGCTCTTCCAATGTCCTGTAGGATTTAATAGGACTTTTGGAAGAGCTTCTAAGTTAGCATGATGCTAAGTCTCATGCTATCTCAACGTGAATACAGGCCCTGGTCAATAACAAACAATCAGAAAAAATAACTTAGCTTGTTAAATCCCTTGATTCCACCCACTCCTCCCATCCGGAAATCTTTCCATCTTAAAGGGAAAACAGGGATCGGGTCTTTCTCGCCAGAAAAGCTCTGCCTCGCGGTGGCTCGCACAACAGGGAACAAAGAAGGGCGACCCGTCTCTCTCGCCAGCTGTGATTCAAGTGCGGCACGCGCTTAGCGCCTCCCCTCTTTGATAGTCCGGCCGTGCCTTTAAATTCAGTACGTGAGGTAAAATAGGAGTAGAATTGAACCCCAAGCGAACGTCTTTCTGTGGAGTACATGCGCTGGGGATGTCACAAACGGAGAGGGCGGCGTAATAAAACACCAACTATCCTTGCTGGTTTCTGCTGGGGATGTCACAAACGGAGAGGGCGTAATAAAACACCAACTATCCTTGCTGGTTTCTCTGTAGAGCAGTTAAGGACATCGTGGGAAGGGGGTGGGGTGCGTTGGGTGACGGTGTAAAGACAACTTTATGGTTTCTGGCTTGTTGGGTTCAGGAGTCGCTTCCAAGAAACGCACACGTAGCGCACAAAAAGCAGGACTGCATCAGATTCTCAGTTTTTGGCCGAAGAAAACTGCCCTCCCAAACGAATGGTAATCCTTCCCCCTCCCTAGCGCATGAATGGCGAGGGGAGTGTTGAACCAAACAAACTCCCAAACGAATGGTAATCCTTCCCCCTCCCTAGCGCATGAATGGCGAGGGGAGTGTTGAACCAAAACAACTCCCAAACGAATGGGAATGCTTCCCCCTCCCGAATGGCGAGAGAGCGAATGGCGAGGGCAGTGTTGAACCAAAACAACTCCCAAACGAATGGGAATCCTTCCCCCTCCCTAGCCAATGGCGAGGGGAGTGTTGAACCAAAACAACTCCCAAACGAATGGGAATGCTTCCCCCTCCCAAGCGAATGGCGAGGGCAGTGTTGAACCAAAACAACTCCCAAACCAATGGGAATCCTTCCCCCTCCCTAGCCAATGGCGAGGGGAGTGTTGAACAAAACAATTCCCAAACGAATGGGAATGCTTCCCCCTCCCAAGCGAATGGCGATGGGGCAGTGTTGAACCAAAACAACTCCCAAACCAATGGGAATCCTTCCCCCTCCCTAGCCAATGGCGAGGGGAGTGTTGAACAAAACAATTCCCAAACGAATGGGAATGCTTCCCCCTCTCAAGTAGCGCATGAATTTCGAGGGGAGTGTTGAACCAAAACAACTCCCAAACGAATGGGAATGCTTCCCCCTCCCTAGCGAATGGCCTGAGCGAGGAGGGCAGTGTTGAACCAAAACAACCTCCCAAACGAATGGGAATCCTTCCCCCTCCCTAGCCAATGGCGAGGGGAGTGTTGAACAAAACAATTCCCAAACGAATGGGAATCCTTCCCCCTCCCTAGCGCATGAATGGCGAGGGGAGTGTTGAACCAAAACAACTCCCAAACGAATGGGAATGCTTCCCCCTCCCTAGCGCATGAATGGCGAGGGGAGTGTTGAACAACAACAAAATCCCAAACGAATGGGAATCATCCCCCCTCCCTAGTGAATGGCGATGGGAGTGTTCAACCAAACAACTCCCAAACGAATGGGAATCCTTCCCCCTCTAAAGTGCATGAATGGCGAGGAGAACCTTGGGGGAAACACAGCTACAATCTTCTGTCTGATCCTTCCCCAATCTGCTCTCACGCCAGAGTGATGATCTTAGTTCAGTTTAACAAAACGTCAAAAAGGAAAAAAATAGATTGAAGGAAAATTGAACTTCCACGTTCCCCTCAATGCACGTACAAGAAAACTAGTAACTTAAAAACAAAACAATTTGAAAAGAAGAAGAAAGAAAGATCAAATAAACACTTTTTTTCGAGTTCACTTGAGCAATTTTCATAGCCACACACGCTTTAAAAATGTCGATCGTGACACGTAGGATGTATTAGTGAATGAACTACGAAAATATATAAAATGACAAATCGTATTAGTATAAGATACATGGTTGTTGCTTTACAGGAGATGATACGAAAGATAGGTTAAAGTTTGAGACCAAAAACAAAGTTTAAATGAACGCACACTCAAACATACTCTCTCTCTCTCTCTCTCCTCTCTCTCTCTTTCTCTCTCTCTCCTCTCTCTCTCTCTCTCTCTCTCTCTTTCTCTCCCCCCTCGCCCTCTCTCTCTCTCCCTCTCTCTCTTTCTCCTAACTCTCTCTCTGCTCTCTCCCCTCCCTCTCTCTCTCTTTCTCTCACTCAATCTCTCTCTCTACTCTCTCTCTCTCCCTCTCTCTCAAACTCTCTCTCTCTCTCTCTCTCTTCTCCCCCCCTCTCTCTCTCTCTCTCTCTCTCTCTCTCTCTATCTCTCTCTCTCACTCCCTCTCTCTCTCTCTCTCTCTCCCAGTCCATCTTCTTCTCTCTCCTCCCCCCCCCCCCCACCATTGTCCTTCTGCCCTCCCCTCCTCCTCCTGTGAGCGTATGCGCGTACGTACAAACGCGTACTATGCGTATGAGTGTTGCATGTCATTGTGCTTGTCTCTCTAAATAAAAACGCCACGTGCTCCTGTGAAACAAGATGAAAAAAATACTTCACTCAATCGTGCCCCTTTGATTTATGGTAGCTTCACCGTATCCTTTGGTCTGCTTGCATGCTTGCTTTCTTTTCCCCATTTCTTCGTTCGGAAAGCCAATGATTTATGTTTTTCAACTACTTTGTAGTTTCTGGTGGAAAAAACCCCCAGATACAAAAAAGTATTTCGTTAACCCCTTGACTGCCAGAGAAAAAAGAAAAGAAAAAAACCCATTAGACAAATCATGCCATGAAAAAGACAACTGATAGAGCCAATCTGGCAAAATGGTCTAGGGGATATAACTCTCTTGACTGCGTTAGAGAAAAAAGCCAGCGTATCAGAGCTATTCCTCTTCATCTGCTGATGACGTCATCATCAGTGATGTCACCGAGTCAGTGCGTGATAAGTTATACGACAGTCAAAGGGTTAAATTAATGAAGCCCGCATTTCACTGACTGATTCAGCCTTGTGTCTGAAACTCGACACGTTAATGTTGGGAAGAACAAAGTGCTATACAAACGACACGTCAATATCGGAACTGATCTGTTCACTAGGCCTACTTTCTTCTCGCAACGGTTCTGTTGTTCAGTTTTAAGCGAGAATGAATCGATAACTTTGTCGTAGAAAATCCAAAAGAAAATAGACTGAAAATGAAAAAAAAAAAAGGTTTAAAAAATGTTCAACGTTTTTCGTGGTCTTTAATGTACATTTTAAAATGGCAAAGAGTATGCAAGGAACAGATATTGCTCTGCGTGATATTGGAGTTTGATGGAATCTAAACTAGCAAGTTTGAGTGCATTAGCTGACCATTTTGCACCCTCTTACACATGTTGCTGCAAACAGTGTAAAGTCTACATTGATCACATCGCCACAGGCGTTTGGGCATTGAGGATTTTGCGAACACGAACATATCATAATTAATTTGTGTTGCTATCGAAGGGTGTTTGTTTTCTTCAGGAACTAAAGCATCTTTGAAAACAAGTTTGATCGTAGACATATTCATGTTTATGATATATTTCTGTTTAGTAGTTGTAATGTCAATTTGCTTCTTCAGTTTGGAAAGAACATTCTATGCATGAAATGTTAAGACAGTATGTGTGTGTGTGTGTGTGGTGTGTGTGTGTGTGTGTGTGTGTGTGTGTGTGGTGTGTGGTGTGTGTGTGTGTGTGTGTGCTTGTGTGCGTGCGTGCGTGTGTGCGCGTTTTAAGTATTGTTAGCAGTTCCAGAACCCCCCCCACTATTTCCATGTCAACATATTTTGAAAGTCAAAGTGGGTTGCTTCAGTAACCGTTTTTTTTTTTAATAAAAAAAATATATAACTTATTAAACCGTCTAGAATAACCTGTTGGCTTTGATGTTTTAGCATTGAATTTTCTTCACAAATACCCCCCCCCCCCCCCCCCCTAAATTGAAAAACATTAACTGTTAACAATCTAGCACAATGCTGATATTTAGTCAAGCGAAATAGAATTTCACTCCAGCGAATTTTCACTCTGTATATGATTCAGTGAAAATTTGAATTGAGAGAAACCCACCTGGTTTAAACAACAACTTTATTTACACAATTTCATGCAGATACAAATATAACTCGGCGCAAGAGTACAACAAGCTAAAGCTTATGGGCGTACTCAACACAGTTATAAATTACAAAAGAACAGCTGTATAATTAATTAACAAAAAATCATCATGAAAAAAAAAAGCATTTAACAAATAAACCCACCTGGCATGTCTCTGGTGTACATTTCACCCAGAATGTGGGAATAATGTTTTCCATTTCATTTAACAAAACAAAAAAATCACAGTTGCATCTCATTGAAAAGGGATTTTTAAAACAAAACCACATTAACCCTTTCACCGCCAGCCATATTTCAGCCAACAATGTCCATTAGGTTTACCTGGATAGAGAACAAAATCCATCTTCAGTATTGCGGATTGTTCTGTGACATAATATAAAATAAGGTCTACCCTTACTTCCCAAACCTAAAACAGGGTCTTTGGATAATAGACCCCAATTTGAGGCCTTTTAGTGACATGGGTGTTAAATCACTGTGGTGCTAAAATGCGACATTGGCGGTGAAAGGGTTAACCAGTTTAATTCTCTCATTCAGTGTTAACCTAGTTCGTTCCAAGATTTTTTTGTAACGAGTTTTGTTTTTATATATAGGGGAATGTTTGTAGTGTGCTTTATTTCAGTGTAAAGCACCATGAATTGAATTTTCTATATATTGTCGATATATAAATGACATTTGTTTGTAGGAACATTTTGCTGTTTTCTATTTTAACTACACCCATAAACACATTAAAAAAACCATCCTTGTGCACGAATAAACTTACATGTATTTCCCCCCCCCCTCCCCCCCCCCCCCCCCCCCCCCGAAATCACGCTTGAAGCGTGAATCGAATGGTAACATACGAGACTGTGTAATTAGTAAAGGCAGAGAAGTCTCACCCCTAGAACCACCCCACTCATACTCACCACCGACAGCATCAGGACTTAGTGGCCTCTGTCACGCTTTTTTTCTGTCAACGATCGCATAGTCCCTCAGATAATATTATGGCCACTGCCACTAGGGTTATTAACGCCCTTGACAGCGAGAGTTAAGCCCTTGTTGGTCATTATCCAAAAGGGCATTCACTCTTGCAAAAGGCAGCCATTAAGTGGCCTCAAATAGGGTTATTGGCGAGAGTTACCCCCTTGTTTGGTCAGTACTCAAGCATCTACCAAGGGCATTCACTCTTGCAAAAGATGGTCGTTGCAGTGGCCAATGAGATCCCGCTCACACTGAAAGAAGACGAGAAAATGTGTGTTGTTCGCAAGAGGAAAAAAATATATTATTGGAACACAAATCAAATAAAGTTCGCAAACAATTAGCTGCGCACTGCTTTGGCATTGATTTTATTTTATTTTATGTCGGTAATCAAACTAAACAGCAAAGGGAGGCTAAGCAACAATAGGAGTTGCGTCCCTTAACTAAATGTCAACCAATCAGGAAACTAGACAACTAAAAATAGTCGTATTTGGAAAAAAAGAAGTCAGTGATCTAGACGTATTTCGGCGTGAGCAAACCAGATCAAATCATCGGTCAAGTAAGCCTAAGTTCATTTGACCGATGGTATGTAAGGATGAATGTCTCTCTCTCTCTCTCTCTCTCTCTCTCTCTCTCTCTCTCTCTCTCTCTCTCTCTCTCTCTCTCTCTCTCTCTCTCTCTCTCTCTCTCTCTCTCTCTCTCCAAAAATAATTTTGTTAAATAGAATACTTTTACTTAAATAAACACGGATCCACCACGATTAAGTCCCTTGTTTTTTTCTGGGTAGCTGTGACCCACATGCAAATTCCCCCAACTTTGTCTTTGTGTATATCAGCGTGTGTGTGTGTGTGCGTGTGTGCGTGCGTGTGCGTGTGCGTGCGTGCGTGTGCTGTAGTGCGTGCGTGCGTGCGTGCGTGCGTGCGTGCGTGCCTGCGCGTGCGTGTGTGTGTGTGTGTGTGTGGTGTGTGTGTGTGTGTGTGTGTGATGAAGTGGTATCGCATTACAAGCCGACTACAAATGAAGTACGTGTATGTGTATGTGTGTGTGCATGCATGCGTGCGCGTGCGCGTGTGCGTGCGTACGTACGTGTGTACGTGCGCGCGCGCGCGTGCGCGCGCGTGTATGTGCGTGTGCTGTGCGTGCGTACGTACGTACGTACGCGCGCGTGTGCATAAATCTATAGCTTTGTTTGTAAAGTGTGTTAATGATTGTATTTCAATCATGTGATTCTGAAATATGTTTGCTTATCTATTTCTAGGGGGAAAAAACTGTCTGCGCTTGTGCTAGGCAAGGCAAGGCAAGGCAAGAAATTTATTTCATACGCATTTGCGCACAGAAATATAAAAAACATACACACACATCTATAGCTTTGAATTTATAAAGTATGTTAGATGATACCATATATTCAATCATTAATGTATTACTAAATTCAAAATGGGAAATATGATTAATAGCATTTATCTGAAAGAACCGTTAACAACTTAATAGTGCTTTAGGGGTAATAAAATTGCTTCTAGCGAACTTGAGCTTTGAATTTATAAGCATTAGGGCGAGTAAAAAAAATACTTGGGGAGGTACCTTCTCCTGTCAGTGTCAAAGAAAGGACAAACAAACAAGTAGTAAAACTCATCTGCCACATCATGTACATTACATTTTTCTAACTAGTAGACCCCACTGTCGTAAATTTTACCAAGTTCTGCTGCTGCTATTCCCTACATTATTCTACTACTACTTTTTTGAAACTGCTACTGTTTTTCCTTTTGCTTAATATGAAAATACTTGAAATATAGGTGAAGACGGGGTACAAAGCCCATGGGCGGGTAAGAAGCCCATGTCAATTATCTCATGAAATGAAGCACATTTCCGTCCCATGTTGCCCATGAGACGAGTGTTAATGTTTAGCATTTGTCTCAAGAGCAAATTTGACTGAAATGTTTCTTTTTGTTTCATGAGATAATTGGCATGGGCTTCTTACGCGCCCATGGGCTTTTTACCCCGTCTTCCCCTAATATTTGATAACTTTCCGAATTAATATTTTTTTTGGATAAAGAACAGAAGTTGATAAAGTTGTTCTCTTTTTAGGAAGAATATATGAAAGTGACGCATACGTTTTCTGTTTACTATGATTTATTTATTTTACACATTCTACCAGAATTCGAAAGAGGCATCGCCTACTTACGTCAGAAACGCAGAGCAAGTGTGTCGAGTGCACTTTCAAGAAAGCCGCCTGCAAACTGGAAAGTCCAGTCAGCTCTGTTATAGCAAAGACTCTAAAAGGGTAAGATGGACTACTTAAGAGTTACGCCGAGCCGGGCTGATAGAGTTATCGTTAGTGGGGTAGTTATCCAAAGTATAACTGACTCATGAAAAGATAACTCTCTCAGGTTTGAAAAAAAAGTTAATGTAACCTAAATGTGTCACGTTTAAAAGGGACATAACCAGTGTTTCTGTTCTCACTACTCATATAGGGAAAAGGGACCAGATGTTAGTCTTTCTTTTCAGTGTCTTTGGTCATAGTATGGCTTATGAGAAACGGCAAATGGTTAATTGTTGTGGCAACAGGGCCGGACCTAAGTTTTTAAGGGGTGGGGGCTAATTCATCGAAGGTGCGAAGCACCAAGACCCATAGTGGGGTCCGGGGGCATGCTCCCCCGGAAAATTGTTAAATCTGAGAAGCAAAATAGTGTAATCTGTTGCAATCTGGGCATGAAATAAAGGACTAATGCCATTACTGTTCATACCCCTATTGAAACATGTTTTGAACCATTAAGTACCTATCAACTGGTGGTGCTGATGAATGCTAGGTATAGCCCGCGAGGAAATTTAGCTGCCGCTCGGCGACATTAATTTTTGTTGTTGTTGAGGGAAAAGGGTGGGGGCTGCAGCCATCTATTTGGGGACATTTGTATGGGAGTCAAACCTGGTCAAAACAAAGTCTCTTACCAGCTATAACAGGGGAAAACACGTGAAACCCGTGATTTTGACACGTGACCTGGTGGGTATTTAAGCTCCGGCCTATCTCCTACTATCAGCCAACAGCTAAAGCGTGAGTGTCAAACTGGTTAGGTCAGGTCAGGTCAGAGAATAAGGCCAACTAGGCCTCGCGGCCTCTTAATGTGCCCTTTCTGATTATTTGTATTCTTTTTCATGATTGGCACGACTAGGACGCTTTTATATGTGTTAATCATATACACATTTCAATGGTTGAATCTTGGGGTCTTTATCGAGGAGGTTTTTGAACTGATTAAGGTTAGGTGCCAATTTGATATGTGCTGGAAGCGAATTCCAGTATTTAGTGACTCTGTTACTAAAGAAATTATTTATAATGTTGGTTAACAGCCCCGTTACACATAAGCAACATTCCCGCTACGCGCTCCACGTTCTGGGGGAAAAAAACCCCTCGTCCAGAACCTTGCAGGGGCTTGCAGTCCCGCCTTCAGCATAAGCTGGCTGTCCTATCCTTCCGTCACTTTGAACAGACCCTTCCGCCTTACCTATCCATTGCTCTTCACACCTACACTCCTTCCCGCTCACTCAGGTCCTCAAACACAAAACTTCTGAAATGAAAAAACAAATCTAAAATCATTTGGTGACCGCAGTTTCAGTTTCAGTGCCCCTGCTGTTTGGAATTCCCTCCCAGTCGATCTCCGCCATGAACCAACTATCTCTACTTTCAAAGCTAAACTCAAGACTCACTACTTTCAAAGCTCATTCGGTTTGTACATTTTTCCTTCTTGATCTTGTACCTGGGTGAATGATTGGGTGATAATGTTGTGTGTGACTGCGGGTGTATCAGTGAATGGAAGCGCCTTGAGTGTAACATAATTACAGAAAGGTGCTATAGAAATACTATCAATTATTATTTTATTATTAGGATTCTCCCCTTTAGGGAGATATTATTCTCCCCTTTAGGGAGATATGATTCTCCCCTTTAGGGAGATAGGATTCTCCCCTTTAGGGAAATAGGATTCTCCCCTTTAGGGAGAATACTATTGCATTCGTCAAAGTTCTTCTTTATCTTCCCCTTTTTTGGTCTGATTCGGCTGAAATTTTCAGAAAAGTTGCAGGACCATATGGGTATGTGAAATGTGAAATATTAAATGATTTCGCCGAATTGTCGGCAAAATATGGCCGAAAAAACGCCCCAAACCGCAAAATGGGCGAAATTTAAATCTTGAATATCACAAAAACGGCTGCTCGGATTTCGTTCATACTTTCAGAATTGACTACACAATAGATTTGCAACACTTTCAATATAAAATCCAACCGGCAGTACGAACCGGAAGTGCCACAGCTATGGTCAGGCAGCTTTTATTTGGTTCACGGAATAGCCAAAACCGGAAGTGACGTCACAAAACTAACTATTGGATGTTGTAGCCCTTATGTTGGCCCAGGTCTGAAAGGAGTTTGTTGACGATATGTTAAATAGTTTGGAAGTTATTCAAATATATGTAAATTTGGTTGACCTACTTTCACTATGTTTTTTACTTTTCAACCGATTTCGCTTAAATTTACAGGAAAATTGACGGACACTATTCTCATGCTGAATATCCAATATTATGCCGATTGGCCAAATGTTGGCCGAAATATGGGCTAAAAACGGCCAAATTCGGCCAATATTCAATATTGAATAACTCGAAAACGGCTTCGCGGAATGCATTCATATTTTCACTGTTTATTAAGGAGTATCTTTGCAACAGTTCTGATATTAAACTGAGCCAGAAGTGCCGAATGGAAGCAGGGACAAACAATTTCAAATGTATTTACTCAAAACCTCTCGTACAGTAGCTTATGAAATTGCGGTAGGCCACAGCAATATCACCACAGAAAGAGAGAGAGAGAGAGAGAGAGAGAGAGAGAGAGAGAGAGAGAGAGAGAGAGAGAGAGAGAGAGAGAGAGAGAGAGAGAGAGAGAGAGAGAGAGAGAGAGAGAGAGAGAGAGAGAGAGAGAGAGAGAGAGAGAGAGAGAGAGAGAGAGAGAGAGAGAGAGAGAGATGGTTAATGAAAAGGGAGAATCCTGTCATGTTTGTCTTAAAGACAAACATAAGCAATCTAGTTATTATTATTATTACTGGTGACGTGCGTAACGTAGTAAGCGCGTAGTGAGGACCTGGTGGGCACTTGGTGTACGTGGTAGGCCAGGTTCTCTCTCGCGATTACTCTTGAGAAGATTTTCAGCAGTTCACCAAGATCAGGAACCAGGGAAGGGAATGCTCTCGATGACAGTGTTGTTTCCGCTGAGTCGGTGGATGAGGCTTTTAAGAACCTCCTCCACCAGACCCCAACCAGATGTAAACAACACCCTTCCACCCCCCTTCCCCCAATCCCCACCCCTCACCCCATTTTCCTCCACCCCCACCCCATCGACAGAGCAACAAGAGGTACGGAAATGCCTGAAGAAGGAGGAGGACAGAAAAAAGATCGAGAGAAATAATAATGGGGAATGAAAGATCAAGAAAGGAAAACAAGAGGAAGGAAGAATCAAGAAGAAAGAAAGATCAGGAACAAGAAGGAAAGAACAAAAAAGAAAATATCAAGAACAAAAGAAACCACAAGAACAAAGAATCAAGAACAAAAATATAATCAGATTAGGGAATAGGTATAGGTGCTCTCCCCTGGTTTTCGTCGATAAATTGCCACAAAAGGGGCCCTTTCGACTAATCCACAGAAACAGAAACCTCGCCACATTCTCCAGAAAATTAGCGAGTAGTGTGGATGTAGTGGGTACTGTGTTATGTGCAACAAAGTCAAAGTCAACTTTATTCCAAAAAAACCTGGGGGCACAAGAAATTGAATATAAAATCCATTCATATTTGCGGCATTAAACATTACAAATAATAGTTCTTAAGACTTCATAACAGTACACATCAACATACATGGGCTCCCCCCCACAAAAAAAAGAAGAAGTTTTTTTTTAACAGTACTCATCACCATATAAACAGGCACATAATACCATCTTGCACAGATACACCACCATACACATACACACATATGCATGCACACACACAGTTGCTGGAATTTCACATGTGAATCAATTTTTAAAAACAAAACAAAACAAAAAACCGCTAATTAACTTATCTCCATTAACAAATATTGACATATGAAACAAGACAAGAAACAATTAGGACACAAACTCAGACATGGAGATGCCATTCGTGTACCAAGAGGTGTGAATAATAATAGAAAAAAAGAGCAGAGTGGGGTTCGTGATATCAACTAAGGTTCAGAACTCTTTTAAAATAGCCTTTATGAAACAAGCTAAACGACTGAGTTCTTTTATTTTTTGACTGAAATAAGGAATTAAACTTTATTACGTTTGGGTTTTTTAAGCAATAATTTGGCAAATAACGTTTTCTAGCATCCTGGGCCCTAAGCAACCCAGTTTTGCACGCAGGCCTTGTATTGCTTTCTGCGCATAGAAAGAAAGTATGGTGCTGGAGTGACGTCACCATTGCAAGCAGACAACTCAGAAAATGGAAAACGTTTTTAAAAAGTATTTTTTATTAATCATTTTTTTAAAAACACAGTGGAATGATTACATTTGAGACATTCAGTATCAGCACACAGACATACATGTAAAATCACATGGGAAAAGCAATCATGATATATCAAAGATGTATGGGGAAGTCAACATGACAAGTATATTAATTTTCAATTACGTTTGTATAAGGAAACAATTTTTACAAAAAAACCTAAGTATCTCATGTCCATAGAGTAAACATATTTTTCAGTTTGATGCATATTCCTCAGATCTCTTATAAAACATTGTACATTCGGTGTTACTTCATTTATTCTACATTTATAAATAACATATTTTGCATACAGTATAATCTGGTCAAATCCTTCGTCTGTTTTACAATTTTCATCATATCCAAACAAAACCGATTCTATGCTCAAATTTAATCTTGCACAATTTTCACATTTTCTCTTTAGTACACATTCTAGTTCTTTCCAAAATACTTGAGTATGCTGGCACTGCCACAAATAGTGTTGTACTGTATCTTTTTCCTTTTTACAAAAAGAACACTGATCAGTATTTGTTAGACCCATTTTCTTTAATTAACCCTTTCAATGCCAGCCATTTTTTAGCTAAAACTTTTCATTAATCTTACCTGGGTACAGAAAAGATTATATCTGCAATATTGGGAATTCCTCTGCGACATGCATAAAATAGGGCCTATCCTTACCTCCCAAAATTAAGGACATAAGGTCATTGGATACCAGACCCTCATTTGATGCCTTTTAGTGACATGGGTGTTAAGTCATTGTGGTGCCAAGAGGCAACAGTAGCGATGAAAGGGTTTTAATAAGCTGTTTGTTACTAATATGTTATGACATATTCTTATTTGAAACCATTTTTATTTGATTGATTTAATTTTCTTTACTTGTTTCATGACACCGCACCCATCAACAAGAATTTCTAATTTCTAATTTCTAATAAAAACGTTTGTGACGGGGAGGATTTTCAAGTCAGTCTGGATCCAAACACCCCTTGAACAACAACTTGCCGGCTTGACGGGATAACGAACGAAAGGTTCAGTGCTCATTTGTGAGGTCTTCAGTGAGCCACCCGTAAACGACGAAGTTCAATGATTCGTGGAGACGAGAAGACGGAGGGGCAGGGAGAGTCTCTTCATTCAGACGAGAAACGCGCCGGACTCGAAGTGACCAGACTCGACACCAGCTTCGACCCAGTGGGCACCATTCTTCTTTTTCTGCCTTCCCTTGCCATAATGGGTAAGGTACGTATGTGTCCGGTTTTCAGTTTTCACTGGTCTCCCCGTTGCGCACAGCCGATACATTTTGATTTCGGAGGAGCTCAAAAGAGAACAATTATTTGGAAGATTTTTTTTTTAAGGCAGGAGAATGGGCCAATAAGTCACAAAGATAGTAGATGACAGAAAGCGAAGGGAAAAGGCAGAGTCAAAGAGAGTGACAGATTATAGGAAGTTACAAAGCACAGAACGTCCAGAAGGTGGAGGGCACCGTTCAAGACAGGGTTTAGATGAAGACGGAGTCCAGACCGGGAGGCACTGCTGCAAGCCGTGAAAACCACACCGGCCGCGGCCTGTCTACCAGCGTGGCATTCCGCTTCCTTCTTCACACGGGCTGTCTGCTCGGGTGCCGTCCACGTCGCCTACGCGCGTTGCGCCTGCTCTTTGATGTACGTAATCTGACGCTTCATTTGCATTTATTGTGTCGCCTGTCTCGTTTTGCCTACACTGAGTGTCTCGTTTCGCCCACCGCATCCCTAGTATATTTGCCAGCACATAAGATGTTATATGTCTAGGTTTTTTCCCTTCATGTTTGCTTTTATGAAACCAAGAGTGAACTGCAATAGGAATTGTTCGGAAATAATTAAGGGGAGTAATTTCATGGTGTGTGGGAGTGATCTTGTCTAATTCAATCGGTCAAACAGGGGAAGTCACGCACGCACGCACGCACGCACGCACGCACGCGCGCACGCACACGCACACACACGCACACGCACGCACGCGCACGCACACACACACACACACACACACACACGTTGGTGGTGGAGGGAGTCCACCAACAAGTTCACTGCCATACCACCAGGACAGTATTTTAAAGTCAATGTCATACCACCAGGACAGTATTTTAAGGTCAATGTCATACCACCAGGACAGTATTTTAAGGTCAATGTCATACCACCAGGACAGTATTTTAAAGTCAATGTCATACCACCAGGACAGTATTTTAAGGTCAATGTCATACCACCAGGACAGTATTTTAAGGTCAATGTCATACCACCAGGACAGTATTTTAAGGTCACTGCCATACCATCCGGAAATCTTTCCATCTTCAGTACGTGGGCTAAAATAGGAGTAGAAGAGAACCCCAAGCCAACGTCTTTCTGTGGAGTACATGTGCTGGGGATGTCACAAACGGAGAGGGCGTAAGAAAACACCAACTATCCTGGCTGGTTTCTCTGTAGAGCAGAGTGGACAGCATAGGGGGGGAGGTGACGGTATAAAGACGACTTTCAGGGGGCCGTTTCACAAGGGCTAACTTTACGTAGCGTGAGCGCAAATCGACAAAACGGTCTAAGAAACACCCTTCATTTGCCGATAGTTCGCGTGGCGTTTTGTTCTTGTCAAACACCGAGCAAGCGGCGAACTAGTAGGGGGTGAATGCGTTTCTTGTTGTTGATTGGGAAATTAAATCAGCACATTTTATTAATTTTTGATTTTTGTTTTTTGAGAACACAGAACATTTAATAAAGTTAACGTTAACTGGTTTTGTTTCTGAGGTTCACAAATACAAACATTAGACACAGAAAAGTTTTAAGAAAAAGCTTGCCACAGCAAGTATTCTTTAGTCTATCGTGAAAACATCATACGGGATGATTTTAGCAAATTAAACAAACGCAAGTGTTTTGGAGTGCCCTTTCTTAGTTTTCCATCATGTTAGATGGCATAATATAGTGCAAATTTAATTTTTCTGCATACAAATAGACGTGGGTGAACTCGAAAACTTTGTACAAACTGACAGAGAGGTATGATTTATCTCCCTTATGATAGCAACCCTTTTCTCTCTCCCAAAAATGAAGAGTAAGCTTTAAGAGTTATCTGACCTTAACAAACGTGCAGGGTGTTTCTTAGGCCCCGTTTGGCGTAAGCGTTATTCGCGCGGCGACCGTTATCTAGAGAAACTCACCCTGAACCCAACAAGCCAGAAACCAGGATCGAGTTTCTCTAGATAACGGTCGCCGTGCGAATAACGCTTACGCCAAACGGGGCCTAAGAAACACTTTAGAAAATGCTTGCGGAAGACTATTGCAAGCTCTTGTCTGATTGGTCTTTTTATTTTGTTTTGAACAAACTTTAATGGACTTCTCCCAATGGGGGAGGGACAGTGCCTTATGCAAAGACAGCTGTTTCGATCTGTGAAAATCTCATCATTTTGCATGATCGGCCTGCAATTTGACTGTCCAGTGAATGTCGACTTGAGCAAGAAGACATTCTACAAGAGAATAGTGTCTTCTTTGCACCAAATCGAAAATCCACAATAAAAGCAAACCAGCACAAAGTTAAACCAGAAGTAGTAAAAATCTTATGAAAATCTTATGTAAAATGAACAAAATAATAATGTTCTGAAATTTTAATTAAAAAAATTAATAGATATGACTAGAGAAGGCAAACTACTGATATGATATCCAAATTAAGGATAAAAATAGTAGTATGTCATGGTGGAGGCCTAAACGTTAGGAGCCATCCTAGGGATCTGCCAGTCAGGATGTCCTCTAGAGGAAGGATGCAGTTAAAAAATAAATCCAATAGACCGGCGATCACCATCAGATGGTGAGCTATGCAGGACATTTGAGTCAAGTAATACAGAAAAAGATAACAGCCGCACAGCCAGAAACGAGCTTTCGCTTTATTCAAAGAGAAATCTCAGTGAATAGTTGAGCTCCGTACCCCTACTCTGAAGGACTGAAAAGTTGGTGCATTTGAAATGCTGATCTGATAAAACTTTTCTGTGTCTAATGTCTGTATTTGTGAACCTCAGAAACAAAACCAGTTAACGTTAACTTTATGAAATGTTCTGTGTTCTCAAAATTTAAAAAAAAAATTTGATTATTTACTTTTTCTCCCAATGGGAGACAGTGCCTTTTGCATAGACAGCTATTTCGATCTGTGAAGATCTCATCAGTTTGCAGTTTTTTGGTTTTTTTTTTTTAATAGAAACAGAACATTTCATAAAGTTAACGTTAACTGGTCTTAACACTTCATGCATAGAATATTTTATGCAAACTGAAGAAGCAAATTGATATTACAACTATTAGACAGAAATATATCATAAACATGAATATGTTTACAATCAAACTTGTTTTCAAAGATGCTTTAGTTCCTGAAGAAAACAAACACCTTTCGATAGCAACGCAAATTAATTATATGTTCGTGTTCGCAAAATTCGCAATGCCTGTGGCGATGTGATCAATGTAGACTTTACACTTTTTGCAGCACCATGTGTGAGAGGGTGCAAAATGGTCAGCTAATGCACTCAAACTTGTTAGTTTAGATTCCATCAAATTCCAATATCACGCAGAGCACTATCTGTTCTTTGCATACTCTTTACCATTTTAAAATGTACATTGACGACAACGAAAAACGTTGGACATTTTTTAACACTTTTTTTACAAAACAAAATTCAGTCTATTTTCTTTTGGATTTTCAACTACAAAGTTATCGATTCGCTCTCGTTTAAAACTGAACAACAGGACCGTTGCGAGAAGAACGTAGGTCTAGTGAACAGATCAGTTCCGATATTGACGTGTCGTTTGTATTATTAGTTATTTGTACTTTGCCATGGTACATGGCTTTTGGCATTCTCGGTATCGTATTTGTTCCCACACGAGACCGCATGGCTTTTGGCCTTCGAGGTATCGTATTTTGGATCTAGTACAAATAACATATAGATTATGTACCGATCTGCTTTGATAACTTTGAAACGAGTGACAACAAACACGGGAGCCCTGTCCCAGTAGATCTAAAACAATCTCGCCGCTGCACACAGTTCAAAAGCTGGATTTACACATAGTTCTACAGGCTATGAAGTCGAAACGTGGTTTTCATACATATTTTCAAACGAATTTAATGCACTAATCATTAGCTGAACCAAAATCTGAAAGATGCAAACCTTCACTGACTTAGAATCTCCACTTCTGCGTTGAAAACAAGCCGTTCATTAGACTGGACTAGTCCAATATAGGGGGGGATTTCAATAACAATAAATACAGTTCTTGAAAGTAAGAATATACGTTATCTAGATCTAGCCTTCGAATATTGGTTTTGGTTGGAACTCGAGAAGTTTTTATCGCAACGAATAGAAGCCCCGGCACAGGTGTTCAGAAATGCGAGCTTCATTAAGCATTTGACTGTCGTTTAACGTATCACGTACTGACTCGATGACATCACTGATGGTGACGTCATAGGATGAAGAGGAATAAATCACTGGTTTTTCGAACGAAGAAATGGGGAAAATAAAGTAAGTATGCAAGCAGACCAACAGATATGGTGAAGCTGGCATAAATCAAACGGGTACTATTGAGCGAATCATGGGTTTTAAGAATATATTGTTCCACAGGAGCATGTGGCGGTTTTATTTAGAGAGACAGGCACAATGACATGCAACACTCATACGCATAGTACGCGTTTGTACG
>CM065705.1:8365966-8373466 GCA_017654935.2 Phymorhynchus buccinoides | reverse complement strand
TTGCATACCATCCTGCTTGATCAGTCTGACTCAGTCGGGCCCAGTCAGGTGACAGGGCCGAATAGGGCGGGTTCTAAATTTCACTGATCGAGTCTGATCGAGTCACATGGCATGTGACCTGAAATTGTGCATAAAAACAAAAATGGTATACGTCACGACCTGATCGAGTCATACAAAGCAGTCGCATAGTCTGTCTCCAGCTTGATCAGCACAGCACATAACACATAAAATTGCATCACATGCACACATTTCATACAGACAGACACACACACACACACACACACACACACACACACACACACACACACACACACACACACACACACACACACGCACACACACACACAAACACACACACACACACATACACATGTACTACACACACACACACATACACACACATACACACACATACACATGCACACACACACACACACTCTCAAACTCTCTCTCACACACTCTCACACACTCTCTCTCACACTCACACTCACACACACACACATACTGTCTTAACATTTCATGCATTCTATGTTCTTTCCAAACTGAAGAAGCAAATTGATATTACAACTATTAGACATAAATATATCATAAACATGAATATGTCTACATGTTCACACACACACAGAGGGCCTGGGAGTTGGCAGATAGTCAAGCTTGCTGTCGATGATGGATCCCAGGTACTTTTACTGGTCCACCCTCTCCTCCCCCCCCCCCACCTTGATGATCAGTTGGAGCCGGCTTGTATCGGGCTGGTTCCTCCTGAAGTCCACAACCATCTCCTTGGTCTTGGCCACGTTCAGGAGGAGATGGTTGTCGTCACGCCTGCCGACAATCGCCTCCACGGCGCTCCTGTGGGAACTCTCGTCGTTGGTGGTGATGAGGCCAGTCAGGGAGGTGTCATCTGAGAACTTCACCTGAAGGGTGCCCTCAGCAGTGCAGTGGCAGTCGGGGTAAACAGAGCGTGAACGGGGCTGGAGAATCGGTCGACACACCCCTGTGGAGCTCCGGTGTTGGTGCGGACTGAGGCTGGGACTGAGGCGACAGACGAGGTGGACGTCCTGATCATCACGTGTTGAGGCCTGTCTGTGAGAAAGATGCAGAGCCATCTGATGATCACGTGTGTACGGATATGCATGTGTTTGTGTTTAAACATGCATGTGTGTGTGTGCTCGCACACGCGCACGCATGTACATATTAAATAGAATAATCTCACATTCACGTGTCAACGGGGCTCTTTGCACGACTGACTTTTATTAATGAGTGTGCGCGCGATCGCGGGTGTGTGTACACGCGCAGTCCTGCGTGTGTGTATGGTGTCAATGCATTTGTGTATGTGCGCGCGCGTGCGGGCGCGCGTGTGTGTGTATGTGCGTGCACTCACTCGTAATTGCGCGCGTGCACACAGGCACAAGGATGCGCGTGCCTGCATAGGCTTAATATGTTAATCTCACACTTGCATGTTAGTGGTTTCTTCGCATAAGTGACGTTAGTGGTGCAATGCAATGCTATCGATTTTGTCATCGTCATATTATTCCACCTTTCTTTCTCTCTGCCCTCCCCACCCCTTCTCCCTCCCTTCGTGTCCCTTTTTCAGGTTCCATCTTTCCCTTCGTGTCCCTTTTTTCACTTTTCACTTTCCCTTCGTGTTCCTTTTTTTAGTTTTCATCTTTCCCTTTGAGTCCCGTTTTCAGTTTTCATCTTTCCCTTCGTGTCGATGTTTGGTTTTCAGTTTCCATCTTTCCCTTCGTGTCCCTTTTTCAGTTTCCACTTTCCCTTCGAGTTCCCTTTTCAGTTTCCATCTTTTCTTCGTTTCCCTTCATTTTGACCTTTTCCCTCGTGTCCCTTTTTTCAGTTTCCATCTTTCCCTTCGTGTCTCTTTTTCAGTTTCCATCTTTCCCTTCGTGTCCCTTTTTCACTTTTCACGTTTCCATTCGTGTTCCTTTTTTCAGTTTCCATCTTTAAATATTTTGCTGTCCCATCTTTTTCAGTGGCGTTGCTCCCACGCCGCTCGTTTCCCAATTCGCAGCTGTTCCCTTTTTCAGTTTCCATCTTTCCAAGGGGATGTTCCGTTAGGCCGTCAGTTTCCATCTTTCCGAGGAGACATGTTTGCTGAGTTTCGGTCAGTTTCCATCTTTCCACCACCTCGTGTTCCCTTTTTTCAGTTTCCATCTTTCCCTTCGTGTTCCGACTTCCCCAGTGATCCCCATGACTTTGACCCGAACGCACCAAGGCATAGACTGATTGGAAACCCTTTTTCCCATGAGAGCAGGGCTTGCAAAGCCACAGAATTTCCTTTTTTTTTTTTTTTCAGATTTTGAGGCCCATGATTGCCCGTATCGGTCTGTCATCCTTTTTCAGTTTCCATCTTTCCCATTATGGCCCTTACAAACACCAGTTTGGTCATCTTTCCATTCGCATGTTTCCTTTTTCAGTTTCCATCTTTCCATTATGTCGCCCTGATTTTCAGTTTCCATCTTTCCCTTCGCTGGTCCGTTTTTCAGTTTCCATCTTTCCCATTCGAGTCCCTTTTTCAGTTTTCATCTTTCCCTTCGTGTCCCTTTTTCAGTTTCCATCTTTCCCTTCATGTCCTTTTTTCAGTTTTCACCTTTCCCTTCATGTCCTATTTTTGCTTTCTCCTTTCCCTTCATGCATAGTTGTCAGTTTTCACCTTTCCCTTCGTGACACCTTTTCCAGTTTCCACATCTGTCCCTTCGTGTCTCCTTCTCCCAAACAGCGCCCAGAACGAGGCTCTGTACCTGGACCCCATGACGTAATAAATGACGTAATTGAAGCTGGAGTTGACGTAGCTGAACATGATCAACACCCACATAGCCACGAGGTAGAAATTATGCTGTCGACCCCCTGCCCTCATTTCTGGGAAGAACAAATTCACCCCACGGAACACGCAAGTAGGGGAAATACAGACGACGAAAAACACAGAACTGCCGATCAACGTTTTGGTCAAACCCACCTCCCGTGACGAAAGCGACGACGACGACGATGATGATGATGATGACGTTGTAGTGGTCCTCCACGTCACGATGTGACGTAGTTTGACGGCGGTGCGTAAAGTAGCCGCGAAGACAACGATTATCGACCCTCCGGGAAAAACTGCTCCGAAAAACACGCTGTCCAGAAAGTTGATGAGATCTTGGTGTTGGATGTAAAAGGGGCCCGCGACCATGGTCTCTAACGTAACGCCTAAGTCAGGGTCGTGCACACACCCAACCCTGAATCGGTAAGCCACGATGAAGAATAAACTCAGCACCGACACGTAGACAGCAACGATTATGCCAGCCATCGCTCGTGTACGCATTACATTCTGATACTTCAGAGGACTGAAGACGCAGAAACATCTCTCACAAGCTATGATGGCTGACAGACAGAAAGAAACAAATTGGAGACCCAGGAACACCACGAAATTGTTGTTGGTCAAAAATGCATTACTCGGGGGAATTACTTCGACCGAATTGAAAATCAGATACATGTTTTCTCCGTGAAAAAACGCGCTAGCCGTTAAGTAGAGAAAATCAGTCAGAGACAAGGAAAACAGGCAGAGGTTGACTCGATCGCGAAGACCTTGTTTGAAAAACACCGCCATGTTGATGACGTTTGCCGGTCCACCAATCAGAAACAAGATCCCGGTCATGACGTCACGAGCCTTCCTGGAAAAGGTTTCCACGTCAGCGTTGACGATGTTGTCGCTGTTGTTCCAGGGAAGGTAGGGCATCTGACTGAACCTGATTTCTGTGCAGTCTGTTTGAAGAGAGGAGTTAGTGTTGTGAGCAGTAGTTTGTATGGTGGTTTGGTGCGTGATTGAAGTCAGTTCTTCCATCGTGTTATTTCACTTTTGATGAGTAAAATCAAAAAGCCTGAATATACAAAGAGTAATTACTCCGAAGCTGGCTGAAGCCATTTTTTGTTTTTCTCCCACCCTTTCACCTACACTACAGGTGGGGATCATTGTGAACTCACTCAATGCCTACTGTTACCATAGTGAGTTACTTGGCCCTCCCAGTCTTCCTAGGCTCTTTTTAAATCACTCTTTTAGATTACTCCGCAGCTGACTGAAGACGGTTTGTTTTGCTCCCACCCTTTCACCTACACTACAGGTGGGGGTCATTGTGAACTCACTCAATGCCTATTGGATATCATCTCAGTAGTTGGCCCTCCCTAGTCATGTCTATTATCTTTTTACATTATAATTTTAGAACATTATTATTTTCGTCATTTTACATAAGATTGTTACCATTTCTTTTTTACTTAGTGCTGGTTTGCTTTTATTGTGAAGTTTCTATCTGGTGCAAAGAGGACAACCATTCTCTTGTAGAAAGTCTTCTTGCTCAGCTTGAATGTTTACTGGACCTCATAACGTTAAATGTAGCGGTGCCATAGCCGATTTGCATTTAGCCGAGCCGTGGTTACTTACACACCTATCTGTATTTTTAAAAAATCGGGACTTTACTGGTGTAGCACTGCCTCCAGGCATTGCCTCCAGTATCGTTCCCACCGTCTTTGTATTTACGAATGTCCCATATGTGTCTGTTCCAGACCGAGAGGACGTAAAACACAATTTTTCCTTCCTTCCACTCTTTGCAGGCCGACATGACAGACTTTCACAAGACGAAAAGCTGTCTTTGCATAGGCACTGTCCATCTCCCCCATTGGGAGAAAAAGCGGAACAGCATTTATTTTATTTTTATTTTCTTCTTTTTAGAACACATAGCAAATCGTAAAGTTAAGCTAATAATAATAATGGGAATGGGAAAGCTAACTGAGTTTGTTTCTGAGGTTCACAAATACAGACATTGGACAAAAAAGTTTTATCAAAGCAAATTATCTATCTATCTATCTATCTATCTATCTATCTATCTATCTATCTATCTATCTATCTCTATCTATCTATCTATCTATCTATCTATCTATCTATCTATCTATCTATCTATCTATCTATCTATCTATCTATCAAGATGATATCTTGGTGTTGGATGTAAAACGGGCCATCGCACCATGGTCTCTAACGTAACGCCTAAGTCAGGGTCGTGAGAGAGAGAGAGAGAGAGAGAATGAATGAATGATGTATGAATGAATAAGTTTTCTTTATTGAGGATAATAGATTAAGCAACATTGCTTTTTTTTGTCCAGTCCTCATGCAAAAAAAAAGAAAATGAAGAAAAGAAACCAAACATAAATACAAAGAACAACCAAAAGAATTAAACTAAACAATTGTCTGCCCCATCCTTCTTTTACTCACACACACACACACAAAGGCACACACACACACACACACACACACACACACACACACACACACAAGACACACACACACACACACACACCACCTCACGGCCACCCCTCTTGACACAAGGTATCATAAGCATATAAACATGAAGATAAAAATAAACTCGGAAAAAATTGAGAGAGAGAGAGAGAGAAGAGAGAAACAAAGAGAGAGACTACAGAGAAGAGATAGAGAGAGAGAGAGAGAGAGAGAGAGAGAGAGAAGAGAGAGAGAGAGAGAGAGAGAGAGAGAGAGAGAGAGAGAGAGAGAGAGTGAGACTTGAGAGAAGAGAGAGAGAGAGAGAGAGAGAGAGAGAGAGAGAGAATCTAATCGCATTTCACATATAAAATAGAACAATATCAAAAGTGTCATAAATATAAAAAATAAGTTATAATAGAAAAAAAAAAAGGTATACGAGAAAGTTGGAGATATGCATATATACTTGCATTTAAATACATAACATCAAGAGAGAGAGAGAGAGAGAGAGAGAGACATGGGTTTGATGCGCTAGGCGAATGCGAACCCCCCCTCTATTTCTATTTCCATAAGCCCCCCCCCACCCTTCCCTCTCTGTCCTTTTCATTTTTCAATTGAAAAGAGAGAGTCAGCTTTTGCTACAGGAGTTCACTTTAGCACGAGATTTGTTCTCTTCAACAAATTTCCCCCTCCCCACCCAGAAACATTTCAACTGACATGCATTTCCAAATATAAATGTGATGCGTAAACAATCCCCAACCTCTCTCATCAATCCTCCCCCCCCACCGCGCCCTTGATACAAAAACACACAGCCTTGCTCTTTGGTTTCAACTTTGGAGATATCATTTACACTTGCACTGTAGAGGGGAATACACGCACATTTTGAGAGAGAGAGAGAGAGAGAGAGAGAGAGCCTAGAGAGAGAGAGAGAGAGAGAGAGATGAGAGAGAGAGAGAGAGAGAGAGAGAGAGAAAGAGAGCAGAGAGAGAGATAGAGAGAGAGAGAGAGAGAGAGATGACAAACCCTAACATTAACCCTCAACTGACAAAGTTGGTGAATGAGAAAACCTGCACGTGGACTCACACTCACACTTCGACAAGTAAAGGGAAGTAACAATTTGCAGAGAGGTGGCCTGTTTCAAGGCAAGAGTTGTTTCCCTTGGACCATGTCTTGAACAAAAACACGGCTCCTTGACCTTTGACCTTAATTTTTGCACTTGGCCTAAATATCCTAACTACCTATTCGCATGAGCCTCCTAGGTCAGTCCGTTCAAGATTTCTAAACGTTGTCGTGTTAACATAGCCAGCCAGTCAGATAGTCAGATAGATAGGAACACCATTCTCTGAAAACATTACCTGCTTCGCGGCTGGTAAACATGCATACAGTGTTGGGCATACCTACCATTCATTATGCGATTTTTTTGTTAAGTTCAGAAGGTAGCCATCAAATTCATTATACCGACATAATTGAAGCATAACGACATACCTTGAACAATGAATTCCCTTGCAGCCGGTGTTGCTGAGTTTAAAATAAAATAAAAGACACCCCCCCCCCCCCCCCCCACTGGATTTTAACCTATGGATAGTCTCAGGAAAAAACCACCCAACAGAACTGTGTCAGAGTTCGACATGTTTTGTCAGAGCTGTTGTTTGTTCGTTTTAAAGAACGTTCTGGAAGTACGTTCGTGCGACTTGCCATCTTGTGATGTCCTTTTCTCTCGATGTGTCTGTCTGTTTGTCCGCTTGTCTTTTTCTCGTCTTGCGAACAGAAAACTAAACTGATGGAAATAAAATAAAATAAAAACTTGAGATTTTTGTATTTTCGTTATTCATTCAAGCAGAAGCAGTAACCACAACATCAACAACAACAACAACAACAACAACAACAACAACAACAACAACAACAACAACAACAACAACAACAACAACAACAAATGTACTGTTCTATGTCGATTCTTTTCTGACAATTTTTTCAACAACAACAGCAACAACATCAACAGCAACAACAACAGCAAGTATATTGTTTTATGTAGATTTTTTTCTGAGAAAAAAACAACTTAAAATTTTGTCCCCCAAAAATCGGATGAGCGAATATGCCCTTCTAACGGTGTCCAATATAGTGGAACGAAACAGCAGAGTGTGGGATTCGCTCACTTGAATTTTCATTGAGTGAACACTTTCTTCTTTACTTTAAATACTTGTTCTCCTTTGAACTCCCCCCAAATCGGAGCGGGGAGGTCAGTG
>CM065705.1:8361842-8365466 GCA_017654935.2 Phymorhynchus buccinoides | reverse complement strand
GACAGATACAGAAAGAAAAAAAAGAGAAAAAACAATTCTTGTATCTTTTTTGTTCCGGTTCCTTAAGAGGTTTTTATTAAGAGAGGTCGTGGTTCCGGTCAGTCCGGTCACATTATTCCCAAAACACTCTCGGGTTCACATTGGTCAGGCTCACAGAGTCACATTCACATCTCCCAACAGCCCCGTCATTCACAGGTGTGTTGTTCGTTTTTTTATACATAAGTAAAAGAACAGGGGCGTCACCCACGGTCACTCCACCTCGGGCGGTCAGTCAGCGGGGTATCTGGGGGTGGTCACGTTGTCACTACACATCACAATTTTAGGTCATGCGCCTGTCACAGAGGGCGTCACATACACCTCACAGGTCAACGTCGGGGTTCATTTTTTAACGGTCGGGTCGTCGCATGCGGGTTTTCGGGTCCTGTGTCGGTATGGGCGTCACCAGGTTGTCACTGCGTCTCCACCAGTCACACGGTTGTGTCTCACGGGTCATGGGGGGTCGGGGGTCACTTTCTGTCACATTTTCTCCAAAACACTCTTCTTTCCTTTACGGACACACACACCCGCCCCCTCCGTCCCTCAAAACATCTGTCCGCCTTCTCTCTCTGAATTTCTTCTGCATCATACCACGAAATCTCAGGGAGAAAAAAAAATCAGCACAGCCAGCAAGCAAGCAGCCATTCAAAGAAATCAGCACAAGACAGACAGCCATATATTCAAAGCAAGCCAGCATAGCCAAAAGCAAGCCATTTTCGCACCTTCCCATCCTCCTTCTTACCTTCGATGCAGCCCAAAAAACTGGCTTGTCTCTTGTTCTACTGTCCCCTGTGGTTCTGCTCCTAAAGTCTCGATTATTTGCAAAACTCCCCTCCTCTCTGGCAGCCCACACTATCCTCTTCTTGACCAACCTCCCCAAAAGGTCCAAAACTCACGACCGCACCAACAGCCCGATACAGCCAGAGCTAGTATTCAAGGCGTTTTGGTTAAAAACAAACCAGAACAGCCAGCCTTCTCCTACAGAACCTTCACTGGCTTCCCATTTCTGCTCGAAGAAGTCGATCACCAAAAATATCCTACACTCTAGTTCAAAGTCTGTCACCGGATCCTACTTTCTTGCCTATCTCTCTGATCTTCTGCACATCTACTCTCCTACCAGACTACTTACCGCTTCCTCTTCAGACAATCGAACTTTCACTCTTCCTCGACCCAAAACAAAGACCTATGGCAACCGCACTTTCTCTTTCACCGCACCGAAAACATGGAATCAGCTCCCATTCACCACTCGCAACTCAGAAACACTTCCACGCTTCAAAACCGCTCTAAAAAACCCACTAAAACCCACTATTTCCGCCAGGTCCCACAAACCTCGATATACGATTCAACAAATTAGTTCTGTCTGCGCGTCTCCCTTATGTTCTTTTCGTTTGTCTTCTGTTGGTCTGTTTGTCGTCTTCTACCTGTGCCCCCCCCCCCCCCCACCCCCCCCCCCCCCCCCCTCTCTCTCCCTCTCCACCCCCCCTCCTCCCTCTGACCCTCTATCCCCCCCCCCCCCCCCTCCCCCTCCCCATCCCCCACCCCCTCCCCCCTCCCCCCCCTACCCCCCCCCCCTCCCCCCCTCTAATACCCCCCCCCCCCCCCCACCCCCGCCCTCTCTCCTCCTCCCTCTCTCCCCCCCCTCCCCCCTCTCCCCCTGTGTCCACCCTCCCCTGTCCCCCCCTCCTGTACTCCCCCCCCCCCCCCTCCTTTTCCTCCCCCCGTCCTTTTTCCTCCACCTTTTCCCCCCTTTTTCTTCCCACCCTTTCCCCCTTTCTTCCCGCTTTCCACCCCCCCCCCCCCCCCTCTCCCCATTCCTCTTTCTGTCCCCTCTCCCCCCCCACCCCCCTCCTCCCCACCCCCACCCCCTTCCCCCCCTCCCCAAACCCCCCCCCTTTTTTTCTATCACTTCCCCCTCCCCCTCCCTCCCCCCCCCTCCCCCTTCCCCCTCCCCCCCCCCACTCTAATTCCCCCCCCCCCCGCCCTTCTCCCCCCACCCCCTTCCCTTCTTCCCGCTGCCCCCCCTCCCCCTTCCCCCCCCTCTCCCCACCTTCTCCATTTTCCCTCCCCCCCCCCCCCCCCCTTCTCAGCCCTCCTTTCCCTCCCCCTTCCCCCTTCCCCCCCCCCCCTCTCTCCCCCCTCACTCTACTCTGCCCCTCTCATCCTCTCTCTGTGTCAACGTGTCTGTCACTCTGTCTGCGTGTCCTATGTGTCTTACTCTCTCCACCCCCTTGCTCTTTTTCTAAACTTCTCCGCCCCAAATCCCCCCCAACTTTCCTCCTTTTTGTCTACTCGTCTCTCTGGTCTTCTGTCTCTCCGTTTTCTATCTTTCTTACTCTCTGCTCCTCTCTATCCCCATCTCTATCCCCAACTCCTTCCTTCTTTTACGCTCCCTCTTCTGCTTTTCTGCATTACTGCAATTTTGTCCATTTTCTTCTTTCTGCTTCTGCTCTCTGCCGCTACGGTCAGTGATGCACAATGGATGAGTGCATGTGAGCGCGTGCGTGTGTGTACATGCGCGCATGTGTGCGTGTGTGTGTGTGTTTGTGTGTGTGTGTGTGGCTGTTGTGTGTGTGTGTGTCGTGCGTGCGTGCGTTGCGTGCGTGCGTGTGTATGCGTGTCGTGTGTGCGTGCGTGTGTGTGTGTGTGTGTTGTGTTGGTAGGTGTGGGTGTGTTGTGTGTGTGTGTGTGTGGTTTGTGAAAGGAGGGGCTGGATGGGTGTATTTTAATATTGTGAACATTTTTTATGTACTTGTGGTATTTTTATTTCTTTATCCATTTTGTCTCACTGTTTTAAAATGATTTTACGTTATAAGTGTTTTAAAATGCTATTTTATTAATTAGTATGTGTGTGAGTGTCATTCATTTAATGTTTTTTTCCACTAATCGTGTGTGTCTGTGGTGCGTGTGCGTGTGCGCGCATGGTGTGTGTGGTTGTGTGCGTGTGGTGTTTGTGTTTGTGTGTGTGTGTGTGTTTGTGTGTGTGTGGTGGGTGTGTGTGGTGTGTGTGTGTGTAGGTGTGTGTGTGTGTGTGTGATGTGTGTTGTGGTGTGTGTGTGTGTGTGTGTGGGGTGTGTGGGTGTGTGTGTGTGTTGTGTGTGTGTGTGCGCGCGTGTGTGTGTGTGTGTGTGTGAATGTTTATTAATATTGAATATTTAGAATGTTGCCCTTTTTTTGTGACTATTTTGTATGTACAAAATTATAGTACAAGTTGTTATTTTATGATGCATGCAACTGTTGTATTTTCAGTCCTATTAATATCTCTCCTGTCTCTGTTTGTGTGTCTCTCTCTTCTCTCTTTCTCTGTCTGTCCTCCCTCTGTCTGTTCTCCCGTCTGTCTCTCCCCCCTTTTCTCCCCCTTCTCTGTCTGTTCTCTGTCTGTATGTCTGTCTCTTTCTCTTTTTCTCTCCTCACTCGTTCTCTTTCTCTCTCTATCCGTTATAAGTGTGGGTGTGGGTGTGATTTGTTAATAGTGTGGCCTGGGCGTCTTTAAGTGTCCATCAGTGTGAGTGTTTCAAGTTGGGTTGCGAAAGTGTACTGTAGATTATGTCATTCATTATTTGGGCGTGATTGAGAAATTGAAACCTGAGG
>CM065705.1:8349342-8356842 GCA_017654935.2 Phymorhynchus buccinoides | reverse complement strand
CTGAACAATCGTGCACGTTGGTCACCCCCTACTTTTTACAACCTTCAATGTCAAAGTCTGCTTCTTTCAGCTTTATGAAAATAATCCTAGACTGGTCCTAACCCTTCCCCTTTCCCAAAAGTGATAGAATGTTGGTTCTCAGTGCAAAATTTCAACGCAAAAAAATAGTGTGTGTGTGTGTGTGTGTGTGTGTGTGTGTGTGTGTGTGTGTGTGTGTGTGTGTTTGTGACTAAGGTACAATATAGCCAGAGACTAAGGGTAGCTGCATTCAATTCAGTTATCTACTGGTAATTAAGATGTCCCAGTCATGTGCTTACACAAAATAGCGATAATTCATGTTCTTTTCACTAGCAACTATCACGCTTTCTTTCTAAAGTAAGACGGTAATAACAACGAACGATTTGAAAAGAGGGATGACATTGCTGCTCATAATAATAAGCATCGGCAACATGGCATGGTATATCAGGGATAATGCTACAGGATAGGTAACAAAATTCCGATCAGATTTCGGTCAAGTACGGAAAAGAACCGGAATGATTGCAAAATTGACCATTCAAAATATCGGACACGAATACAAATTGTTAGCCTGTTCCATAGTAATTGGCTGTTTAATTTTTTTTATTTGACTGTAAGTTATGCAACATTATGTTGCTATTGTTATATCAACAGTTGTATGAACAGTACATTCAAAAATGCTGTTACTCATATTTTGGCTTGTCTTTTGTTATTACATAAACAATTCTCCATACTGCTTGTTGTAGATTTTTGTTTTCTTCGTGCATTCTTCCCTTTTGTTTTGACATGCTTAAAGAGTGTTTATTTATAGCATTAGTGGTCCCGTCGGCTACCCTAACCTAGTTTGGCCAGCCAGTTGAAGCCGTTGTCCGGGGCGTGGCCGCTGCTGCCTGCAAACAGCTACGGGGAGCCAGATGTGAGAGTTGGGTGCCAGGTGGGGACCAGTGACAGATGGACTACTCCGAGGAGCATGACATGTCCCCATGTCAGAGGTACTACCCCTCCCTGAACACCCTATACACCCAGGTGAATTAGGGCTTGTCTACTTACGCATGTGAAGACTGGTTCCGGCAGACCGCACCGAAGAAACCATCAAGTGGTTCAACGGGCAAGAAGGCGGTTTCAGCAAAGCGCTGTGGAGCGCAATAAGGGTACAGTGAGACACAAAGGACACTGCTGGCCATCCACTGCATCCTGGTTTATCTGCAGTCGTCTTGACTACTGGGATGAGAGAGTGAGGTTGACGACCCTGCGCAACTCTCCCTCACTTTAATCCAACTCACGCGCAAGTCGTCTTCAACAGTTCCATTATCATCATCATCATCATCATCATCCTTTTTCTACTCTATCTCACATCGTTTTCCCAAGTCCTGTGGCGATGGGCGAGAGACGAAGCAGCAGGTGTGGATACACTGGGAGCTGTAGCCGCAGACAGCACACAGGCGGTTCAGGCTATATGGTCGTCCTTCACTTGAACCAGAGGCAGGAGTGAGTTCAGCATCCCCCTGAGTGACTGAGCAGCCCTCTTTAGGATCACACTGCTCACCTCCATAGCATGAGGAGCGGGCTAGAGAAGGTGTCCCAAACATTGTCTGCCTCTACCGACCCTGTCCAGCAAACTGCGGCTGGAGGGCATCCCACTATTGCGGTCGAAACAACAAGAAAAAGAAAGTAAAAATCACCCCTATCAACTTTGCTGCATGGAATGTGTGTACTCGTATGGACAACCCACAAGCTGACAGGCCAGAGAAAAGAACTGCACTTGTAGGCAGAGAACTGGCCAGATACAAAGTGGACATTGCGGCTTTCAGTGAGACGCGCCTGCCTGAAGAGGGCCAGCTCAAGGAAGTTGGAGAGGGATACACATTCTTCTGGAGTGGGCGAGCTAAAGAAGACCGGCGTCAGGCTGGTGTGGGCATTGCTGTGAAGAATGAACTTGTTCCCAAACTGAGCAGCCTTCCACGAGGCATCAATGACAGACTTATGACCATGAAACTGCCTTTGACTGGAAAGAAACAGGCAACAATCATCAGTGCCTATGCCCCAACCATGACAAATCCAGACGACATCAAGGACAAATGCAATGAAGATCTCCACTCACTCACAACTTCAGTGCAGAAAAGCTGATCATTCTTCGAGACTTCAATGCCTGGGTAGGCACAGACCATCAGATGTGGAAGGACGTCATTGGCAGAAACGGTGTTGGACGCTGCAACAGCAACAGCACCCTGCTCCTGCAGTTCCGGGCTGAACATGAACTGCTCATCACCAACACGATATTTCGACACCCCAACAGAAGCAAAACATCATGGATGCACCCTCGCTCAAAACATTGGTACCTTATTGACTATGTGACTGTCAGGAAACGCGACAGACAATATGTTAGAGTCACAAAATCCATGTGCAGTGCTGAGTGTTGGACAGACCATCGTCTCATCCTATCCAAAATGAAGATCAAAATTCAGCCCAAAAGACGTCCGCAGGGAAAGAAACTACCAAAAAGGCTCAACATCTCCGGACTGAATAGACCAGCAGTTAGAGAAGAAATCGTAGAGAAGTTAGAAGAGCAAGCAGAACACATTCAGATCACAGATGATGTGGAGAACACTCGGAAGACCTTCTGTGGAGCAGTCCACAAAACGGCCTTTGAGACTCTGGGCCCCATCGAGCGCAAACACCAAGACTGGTTCGACGAAAATGATGAGGAAATTGCAAAGCTACTAGAAGAAAAACACCAACTTAAAAGAGACTGCTCCAGTGATGAATCCATACCAAAGAAAGATGCATTCAACAACTTCAGAAGTATGTCCAAAGGAAACTGCGTGAGGTGCACGACACATGGCTCAGCCAGAAAACAGACAAGATCCAATGTTATGCAGACAGGAATGACATGGAGAAGTTTTACAATTCCATCAAAGCGGTCTATGGCCCCCAACCACCCAGTTCTTTTCCTCTTCTCAACGATGATGTAACAACACTGCTTACTGATAAATCTCAAATACTGGATAGATGGGCACAGCACTTTGAGACAGTATAAAGCAGACCATCATTCATCAACGAAGATGCGATTAACAGACTGCCACAGGTTGATATAAACCAGGACATGGACGATCCACCTTCCATATTAGAAGTAGAAAAAGCAATCAATCAACTGTCAAGTGGAAAAGCACCAGGGTCTGATGCCATACCATCTGAAGTCTACAAACAGGCGTGTGACAACCACAGGGGCATATCGCTGTTGAGCATTGCTGGAAATGTCCTTGCCCGAGTCCTGCTTAATCGACTCATCAAACACCTTGAACAAGACCTCTTGCCAGAGAGCCAGTGTGGCTTTAGCTTCAGGAGAAGTGTCAAGAACAAAACGTTGACCTCTACACCACTTTCGTCGAACTCACGAAAGCATTTGATACAGTCAGTCGTGAAGGTCTGTGGAAGATAATGAGCAAGTTTGGCTGCCCACCAAAATGTATCCAGATGGTTCGCCAGTTCCATGATGGCATGCAGGCCCAAGTCCTCAATGATGGAGAGTCATCCGCTCCATTTCCTGTCACCAATGGAGTGAAACAAGGCTGTGTGCTTGCTCCAACACTGTTCAGCATGATGTTCACCACCGCGATGCTCCTTTCAAGAAGACGACTCATGCATTGACATCAGATACAGAATGGATGGGAAGCTGTTCAACCTGCGACGCCTCTAGGAAAAGACCAAGGTCCAGGTTGACAGGCTGAGAGAACTCCTGTTTGCTGATGACTGTGCCCTCAATGCTGGGAATCAAGAAGACATACAGTGCTCCATGGACTTGTTCTCTGTGCTTGTGACAACTTTGGTCTTACCATAAGCACCAAGAAGACTGAAGTGATGTACAAGCCTGCTCCAGGGAAAGACTATGAGGAACCCACAGTGACAATGAATGGTCAGACACTGGCGGTGGACAAGTTCACCTATCTGGACAGCACGCTATCTCGCTGTGTAAACATCGATGACGAAACAGATGCTAGAATCGCAAAGGCAAATCTGACTTCGGCAGACTGCGTTCATCAGTTTGGGATCATGAAGGAGTGAGCCTCTCAACCAAACTGAAGGTATACAGAGCCATTGTCCTCACCACTCTGCTGTACGCATGTGAAACATGGACTGTGTATCAAAGACATGTAAAAAACTCAACCGCTTTTACATCAACTGTCTCCGCAAGATCTTGAGAGGGAAATGGCAGGACAAAATCCCTGACACTGAGATTCTTGAGCAGACGGACATGCCTAGTATCTTCACACTACTCCACAAGTCACAACTACGCTGGGCTGGGCATGTCGTCAGAATGTCTGACAATCGACTACCAAAACGTGTCTTCTGTGGAGAGCTGAAGACTGGTGCACAGAGTCTTGGTAGACCAAAGCTGAGATTTAGGGACACCCTCAAAGTGTCCCTAAAGAACTTCAACATCAATGTCTCCTCATGGGAAACCCTGGCACAGAACAGACCAGCATGGCGTGGTGCAGTAACAAAGGGAGCCACCAACTTCGAGGCGCACCGTATCGAGACATCGCAGGCAAAGCGTGAGGCATGCAAGATCCGCCTAAACAGTCGCAGCTCTGCAACTCCTACAGATCCCCCCAACTCTTTCTCCTGTCCTCACTGTCAGAGATCCTTCCTGGCTCACACGGGCCTCACTAGCCATATGCAAACTCATCCAGCATCCTAGATTTTCACAAAGATGAACTGTTGAAGCATGGTGATCATCCCTCGGGACAGACGCACTGACAGCAGTGGTTGTATGTGCTACTCTAAAAACAATTTTTTGCTGTGGTCCTTCATCCAATATGATAGAACCAAAGTATTTGAAGGTATTGACTATTTACAGTTTTGTCCCACTGATTACGATTTCAGATTTGAATGCCTTGGGTTCTGTTGGAGTATTGGTTGTGAGTTTAATGTTCTCAGTGCTGATCTTCTATGCTGAAAGCTGAGTCTCTTTCTCAAGGTGTTTGGTTTCTCAAGGTTTCTTAAGGTGATACATATGTATCAGGTTCTTTTTACCAAATTATCTACTTTTATATTGAACAATGTTTATTTTCGATTAATAGTTTAGTTCATAGTTACTTTTTTTTTTACACACTGTTAGAATCTATTTATTTTTAGTGATGTGACAGAAGGCAAAACAGTCTTGAAGTATCTTTTGTAACTCAGCTCTGACACTGCCAATAGTCAGACAGTACAGGTAACAGTTAACAGCACTCTTGAAGTAGAACGGTATAAAGCTGGCATCTTCAAACACCCAGTACTGTCCGTTTTCAATAGGATTACCCCAGTTAACATGATGATAGGAAATGGTGCATACGGCAAAAGGAGTTGTCAGGAGGACAAAACACACACTTTGTACAATCAAGGTGGTCGTCAATGAGGACATTTTCTGTTCGCTAAAATCCTGGCTGGTTCGTTGAATAAGAAGACGCTTTCCTGTTCTGACAGATCTGACCAGTGACCACAACAGAACACTGTTGCTGATGACCAGTATTACAGAAGGTAGGAAACAGATCTGAAACAGGCGAAACCAATCCACATACGTTCTTGTCAAAGTCACTTTGCAGGACCCTTTTGAAATGTTGGATTTTCTAAGAAGGTGGCAATTGATGAGAGCGATGAAGATCATCACTATAGCAGCAGTAACTCGCGATTTTCCCTTGGTCCACGCAGCCCTGACATGACGTGGCCACAGCAGGGAAGCAGCTCTGAGCAGGGTGAGTGACACCAGCATCCAGGACGACAGAACTGTCGCCGTGCGGTATGCAACTTCGTGCAACTTGCACTGCCAGGAGCCACTAGCACTGAAGTATCGCACACCCAATTTCCTGTAAAGCAAGCGAACGAAAGGTACCATTATCAGCACCAACTGGTCACATAGGACCAGGGTTTTGAAGAACACACTGGACGTGGATGAAGGAAGACGAGACATGATCAGAAATAGCACGCAGTTCCCCAACATCCCAGAAACAGACACAATGGGGTCACTTATGTCCCTGATGAGATCAGCCAGGTCTATGTAGGGATGGTTTAAATCATACCAGGAAAGGCGTGGTTTCTCATTCGCAAGCGTATTAGTCATTTCAAACACGGGGTCACTTAATGGTGGAGTGTTTTCAATTATCGTTGTGGGGTTTGGTTTGCGAATCACGGCTGGTTTATTGTGTGAGTATTAATAAAGATAACTGGCTTTGGGCATTGCACATAATTATTGTCTGTTTACAGCAACAACCATGTAAGCTCATCTCCAAAACGACTGTTTTGAGCAGCCCTCAATTCAAATGCTTAAAAGTTTCCAGACCAAAGAAAAAACACACACATGTTATGCTTAAATGTACACAAATTTAAACAAAAGAGAATGGCAGAAGTGTTTTAATCATCTCAGCAAAAATGGGGGAAACTGTTTGAGAAGAAACAAAAAAACAAGTTTATAGATTGATGTTGCTCAAAACAAGCTGCCTTTTATGCCAGCGCAGGATTAAGACTTCGGTGGGTGGTTGGGAAAAGTGAGGGTCCCTTGTGATTAGAGGGCTATTAGCAACAGCGTAATATCCTTAAAGACACACTGACCCATCACGATTAAGTCCCTTGGTTTTATCTGGGTAGCTGTGACCCACATACAAATTTCCCCAACTTCAAATTGAGGCTGCTCTTTAAAATGATGTTTTGTTTTGAATTTTGGAGCATTTGCATGGGAGTCAAACCTGGTCAAAACAAGATTTACTAAGAAGGAAAACACGTGAAATTCGTGATTTTGACACGTGATCTGGTGGGATTTTAAAATTAAATTAAATTAATTAAAGACGAGAGGCACACTGCCTTTTAGACCGTTGTGGTGGGATTTAAAAAAAATGTAGAATAGCAAGTGAACAACCAATAGCTGACCCTTCCTCGTTTATTTTGTAGCATATCAATGTTCTTTCCTTCCTTCCTTCCTTCCTTCCGAATGCGACCACAGTCACTGCATAGTGTCACATGACCACCTCAAGCCAGTTTTCGATCGTGCAACAACCCCAAACTGACACAAGGGCTTCCACCGTTCGTCACATACCAGAGGGAATGGGCCACTCGAACCATTGAAAGTCGAAAGTAAGTATTTTATTAGCCGCTCTGGGCCTGTATTCAAAGAAGCTCTTCCAATGTCCTGTAGGATAATAGGACTTTTGGAAGAGCTTCTAAGTTATGATAGTCCATGCTATCTCAACGTGAATACAATGGTCAATAACAAACAAATCAGAAAAAATAACTTAGCTTGTTAAATCCCTTGATTCCACCCACTCCTCCCATCCGGAAATCTTTCCATCTTAAAGGGAAAACAGGGATCGGGTCTTTCTCGCCAGAAAAGCTCTGCCTCGCGGTGGCTCGCACAACAGGGAACAAAGAAGGGCGACCCGTCTCTCTCGCCAGCTGTGATTCAAGTGCGGCGCGCTTAGCGCCTCCCCTCTTTGATAGTCCGGCCGTGCCTTT
>CM065705.1:8334342-8341842 GCA_017654935.2 Phymorhynchus buccinoides | reverse complement strand
GGAAAACACGTGAAACCCGTGATTTTGACACGTGACCTGGTGGGTATTTAAGCTCCGGCCTATCTCCTACTATCAGCCAACAGCTAAAACGTGAGTGTCAAACTGGTTAGGTCAGGTCAGGTCAGAGAATAAGGCCAACTAGGCCTCGCGGCCTCTTAATGTGCCCTTTCTGATTATTTGTATTCTTTTTCATGATTGGCACGACTAGGACGCTTTTATATGTGTTAATCAATATACACATTTCAATGGTTGAATCTTGGGGTCTTTATCGAGGAGGTTTTTGAACTGATTAAGGTTAGGTGCCAATTTGATATGTGCTGGAAGCGAATTCCAGTATTTAGTGACTCTGTTACTAAAGAAATTATTTATAATGTTGGTTAACAGCCCCGTTACACATAAGCAACATTCCCGCTACGCGCTCCACGTTCTGGGGGAAAAAAACCCCTCGTCCAGAACCTTGCAGGGGCTTGCAGTCCCGCCTTCAGCATAAGCTGGCTGTCCTATCCTTCCGTCACTTTGAACAGACCCTTCCGCCTTACCTATCCATTGCTCTTCACACCTACACTCCTTCCCGCTCACTCAGGTCCTCAAACACAAAACTTCTGAAAGTTCCAAAAACAAATCTAAAATCATTTGGTGACCGCAGTTTCAGTTTCAGTGCCCCTGCTGTTTGGAATTCCCTCCCAGTCGATCTCCGCCATGAACCAACTATCTCTACTTTCAAAGTTAAACTCAAGACTCACTACTTTCAAAGCTCATTTGGTTTGTACATTTTTCCTTCTTGATCTTGTACCTGGGTGAATGATTGGGTGATAATGTTGTGTGTGACTGCGGGTGTATCAGTGAATGGAAGCGCCTTGAGTGTAAAATAATTACAGAAAGGCGCTATAGAAATACTATCAATTATTATTTTATTATTAGGATTCTCCCCTTTAGGGAGATATTATTCTCCCCTTTAGGGAGATATGATTCTCCCCTTTAGGGAGATAGGATTCTCCCCTTTAGGGAAATAGGATTCTCCCCTTTAGGGAGAATACTATTGCATTCGTCAAAGTTCTTCTTTATCTTCCCCTTTTTTGGTCTGATTCGGCTGAAATTTTCAGAAAAGTTGCAGGACCATATGGGTATGTGAAATGTGAAATATTAAATGATTTCGCCGAATTGTCGGCAAAATATGGCCGAAAAAACGCCACAAACCGCAAAATGGGCGAAATTTAAATCTTGAATATCACAAAAACGGCTGCTCGGATTTCGTTCATACTTTCAGAATTGACTACACAATAGATTTGCAACACTTTCAATATAAAATCCAACCGGCAGTACGAACCGGAAGTGCCACAGCTATGGTCAGGCAGCTTTTATTTGGTTCACGGAATAGCCAAAACCGGAAGTGACGTCACAAAACTAACTATTGTATGTTGTAGCCCTTATGTTGGCCCAGGTCTGAAAGGAGTTTGTTGACGATATGTTAAATAGTTTGGAAGTTAATCAAATATATGTAAATTTGTTTGACCTACTTTCACTATGTTTTTTACTTTTCAACCGATTTCGCTTAAATTTACAGGAAACTTGACGGACACTATTCTCATGCTGAATATCCAATATTATGCCGATTGGCCAAATGTTGGCCGAAATATGGGCTAAAAACGGCCAAATTCGGCCAATATTCAATCTTGAATAACTCGAAAACGGCTTCGCGGAATGCATTCATATTTTCACTGTTTATTAAGGAGTATCTTTGCAACAGTTCTGATATTAAACTGAGCCAGAAGTGCCGAATGGAAGCAGGGACAAACAATTTCAAATGTATTTACTCAAAACCTCTCGTACAGTAGCTTATGAAATTGCGGTAGGCCACAGCAATATCACCACAGAAAGAGAGAGAGAGAGAGAGAAAGAGAGAGAGAGAGAGAGAGAGAGAGAGAGAGAGAGAGAGAGAGAGAGAGAGAGAGAGAGAGAGAGAGAGAGAGAGAGAGAGAGAGAGAGAGAGAGAGAGAGAGAGAGAGAGAGAGAGAGAGAGAGAGAGAGAGAGAGAGAGAGAGATGGTTGATGAAAAGGGGAGAATCCTGTCATGTTTGTCTTAAAGACAAACATAAGCAATCTAGTTATTATTATTATTACTGGTGACGTGCGTAACGTAGTAAGCGCGTAGTGAGGACCTGGTGGGCACTTGGTGTACGTGGTAGGCCAGGTTCTCTCTCGCGATTACTCTTGAGAAGATTTTCAGCAGTTCACCAAGATCAGGAACCAGGGAAGGGAATGCTCTCGATGACAGTGTTGTTTCCGCTGAGTCGGTGGATGAGGCTTTTAAGAACCTCCTCCACCAGACCCCAACCAGATGTAAACAACACCCTTCCACCCCCCTTCCCCCAATCCACACCCCTCACCCCATTCTCCCCCATTTTCCTCCACCCCCACCCCATCGACAGAGCAACAAGATGTACGGAAATGCCTGAAGAAGGAGGAGGACAGAAAAAGATCGAGAGAAATAATAATGGGGAATGAAAGATCAAGAAAGGAAAACAAGAGGAAGGAAGAATCAAGAAGAAAGAAAGATCAGGAACAAGAAGGAAAGATCAAGAACAAAAAAGAAAATATCAAGAACAAGAAGGAAACCACAAGAACAAAGAAGAAATATCAAGAACAAAAATATAATCAGATTAGGGAATAGGTATAGGTGCTCTCCCCTAGTTTTCGTCGATAAATTGCCACAAAAGGGGCCCTTTCGACTAATCCACAGAAACAGAAACCTCGCCACATTCTCCAGAAAATTAGCGAGTAGTGTGGATGTAGTGGGTACTTTGTTATGTGTAACAAAGTCAAAGTCAACTTTATTCCAAGAAACCCTGGGGGCACAAGAAATTGAATATAAAACCCATTCATATTTGCGGCATTAAACATTACAAATAATAGTTCTTAAGACTTCATAACAGTACACATCAACATACATGGGCTCCCCCCCACAAAAAAAAAGAAGAAGTTTTTTTTAACAGTACTCATCACCATATAAACAGGCACATAATACCATCTTGCACAGATACACCACCATACACATACACACATATGCATGCACACACACAGTTGCTGGAATTTCACATGTGAATCAATTTTTAAAAACAAAACAAAACAAAAAAAACCGCTAATTAACTTATCTCCATTAACAAATATTGACATATGAAACAAGACAAGAAACAATTAGGACATAAACTCAGACATGGAGATGCCATTCGTGTACCAAGAGGTGTGAATAATAATAGAAAAAAATGTGCAGAGTGGGGTTCGTGATATCAACTAAGGTTCAGAACTCTTTTAAAATAGCCTTTATGAAACAAGCTAAACGACTGAGTTCTTTTATTTTTTGACTGAAATAAGGAATTAAACTTTATTACGTTTGGGTTTTTTAAGCAATAATTTGGCAAATAACGTTTTCTAGCATCCTGGGCCCTAAGCAACCCAGTTTTGCACGCAGGCCTTGTATTGCTTTCTGCGCATAGAAAGAAAGTATGGTGCTGGAGTGACGTCACCATTGCAAGCAGACAACTCAGAAAATGGAAAACGTTTTTAAAAAGTATTTTTTATTAATCATTTTTTTAAAAACACAGTGGAATGATTACATTTGAGACATTCAGTATCAGCACACAGACATACATGTAAAATCACATGCCAAAAGCAATCATGATATATCAAAGATGTATGGGGAAGTCAACATGACAAGTATATTAATTTTCAATTACGTTTGTATAAGGAAACCATTTTTACAAAAAAACCTAAGTATCTCATGTCCATAGAGTAAACATATTTTTCAGTTTGATGCATATTCCTCAGATCTCTTATAAAACATTGTACATTCGGTGTTACTTCATTTATTCTACATTTATAAATAACATATTTTGCATACAGTATAATCTGGTCAAATCCTTCGTCTGTTTTACAATTTTCATCATATCCAAACAAAACCAATTCTATGCTCAAATTTAATCTTGCACAATTTTCACATTTTCTCTTTAGTACACATTCTAGTTCTTTCCAAAATATTTGAGTGTGCTGGCACTGCCACAAATAGTGTTGTACTGTATCTTTTTTCCTTTTTACAAAAAGAACACTGATCAGTATTTGTTAGACCCATTTTCTTTAATTAACCCTTTCAATGCCAGCCATTTTTTAGCTAAAACTTTCCATTAATCTTACCTGGGTAGAGAAAAGATTATATCTGCAATATTGGGAATTCCTCTGTGACATGCATAAAATAGGGCCTATCCTTACCTCCCAAAATTAAGAACATAAGGTCATTGGATACCAGACCCTCATTTGATGCCTTTTAGTGACATGGGTGTTAAGTCATTGTGGTGCCAAGAGGCGACAGTAGCGATGAAAGGGTTTTAATAAGCTGTTTGTTACTAATATGTTATGACATATTCTTATTTGAAACCATTTTTATTTGATTGATTTAATTTTCTTTACTTGTTTCATGACACCGCACCCATCAACAAGAATTTCTAATTTCTAATTTCTAATAAAAACGTTTGTGACGGGGAGGATTTTCAAGTCAGTCTGGATCCAAACACCCCTTGAACAACAACTTGCCGGCTTGACGGGATAACGAACGAAAGGTTCAGTGCTCATTTGTGAGGTCTTCAGTGAGCCACCCGTAAACGACGAAGTTCAATGATTCGTGGAGACGAGAAGACGGAGGGGCAGGGAGAGTCTCTTCATTCAGACGAGAAACGCGCCGGACTCGAAGTGACCAGACTCGACACCAGCTTCGACCCAGTGGGCACCATTCTTCTTTTTCTGCCTTCCGTTGCCATAATGGGTAAGGTACGTATGTGTCCGGTTTTCAGTTTTCACTGGTCTCCCCGCTGCGCACAGCCGATACATTTTGATTTCGGAGGAGCTCAAAAGAGAACAACTATTTGGAAGATTTGTTTTTTAAGGCAGGAGAATGGGCCAATAAGTTACAAAGATAGTAGATGACAGAAAGCGAAGGGAAAAGGCAGAGTCAAAGAGAGTGACAGATTATAGGAAGTTACAAAGCACAGAACGTCCAGAAGGTGGAGGGCACCGTTCAAGACAGGGTTTAGATGAAGACGGAGTCCAGACCGGGAGGCACTGCTGCAAGCCGTGAAAACCACACCGGCCGCGGCCTGTCTACCAGCGTGGCATTCCGCTTCCTTCTTCACACGGGCTGTCTGCTCGGGTGCCGTCCACGTCGCCTACGCGCGTTGCGCCTGCTCTTTGATGTACGTAATCTGACGCTTCATTTGCATTTATTGTGTCGCCTGTCTCGTTTTGCCTACACTGAGTGTCTCGTTTCGCCCACCGCATCCCTAGTATATTTGCCAGCACATAAGATGTTATATGTCTAGTTTTTTTCCCTTCATGTTTGCTTTTATGAAACCAAGAGTGAACTGCAATAGGAATTGTTCGGAAATAATTAAGGGGAGTAATTTCATGGTGTGTGGGAGTGATCTTGTCTAATTCAATCGGTCAAACAGGGGAAGTCCGCACGCACGCACGCACGCACGCACGCGCACGCGCGCACGCACACACACACACGCACGCACGCACGCACACACGCACACACGCGCACACGCACACACACGTTGTGGTGGACAGTCCACCAACAAGTTCACACACAGTATTTTAAGGTCAATGTTGGTGGTTAAAACACACTGGAGTCCACCAACAAACTCACTGCCATACCACCAGGACAGTATTTTAAGGTCAATGTCATACCACCAGGACAGTATTTTAAGGTCAATGTCATACCACCAGGACAGTATTTTAAGGTCACTGCCATACCATCCGGAAATCTTTCCATCTTCAGTACGTGGGCTAAAATAGGAGTAGAAGAGAACCCCAAGCCAACGTCTTTCTGTGGAGTACATGTGCTGGGGATGTCACAAACGGAGAGGGCGTAAGAAAACACCAACTATCCTGGCTGGTTTCTCTGTAGAGCAGAGTGGACAGCATAGGGGGGGAGGTGACGGTATAAAGACGACTTTCAGGGGGCCGTTTCACAAGGGCTAACTTTACGTAGCGTGAGCGCAAATCGGCAAAAACGGTCTAAGAAACACCCTTCATTTGCCGATAGTTCGCGTGGCGTTTTGTTCTTGTCAAACACCGAGCAAGCGGCGAACTAGTAGGGGGTGAATGCGTTTCTTGTTGTTGATTGGGAAATTAAATCAGCACATTTTATTAATTTTTGATTTTTGTTGTTGAGAACACAGAACATTTAATAAAGTTAACGTTAACTGGTTTTGTTTCTGAGGTTCACAAATACAAACATTAGACACAGAAAAGTTTTAAGAAAAAGCTTGCCACAGCAAGTATTCTTTAGTCTATCGTGAAAACATCATACGGGATGATTTTAGCAAATTAAACAAACGCAAGTGTTTTGGAGTGCCCTTTCTTAATTTTCCATCATGTTAGATGGCATAATATAGTGCAAATTTAATTTTCTGCACACAAATAGACGTGGGTGAAATCGAAAACTTTGTACAAACTGACAGAGAGGTATGATTTATCTCCCTTATGATAGCAACCCTTTTCTCTCTCCCAAAAATGAAGAGTAAGCTTTAAGAGTTATCTGACCTTAACAAACGTGCAGGGTGTTTCTTAGGCCCCGTTTGGCGTAAGCGTTATTCGCGCGGCGACCGTTATCTAGAGAAACTCAACCCTGAACCCAACAAGCCAGAAACCAGGATCGAGTTTCTCTAGATAACGGTCGCCGTGCGAATAACGCTTACGCCAAACGGGGCCTAAGAAACACTTTAGAAAATGCTTGCGGAAGAATATTGCAAGCTCTTGTCTGATTGGTCTTTTTATTTTGTTTTGAACAAACTTTAATGGACTTCTCCCAATGGGGGAGGGACAGTGCCTTATGCAAAGACAGCTGTTTCGATCTGTGAAAATCTCATCATTTTGCATGATCGGCCTGCAATTTGACTGTCCAGTGAATGTCGACTTGAGCAAGAAGACATTCTACAAGAGAATAGTGTCTTCTTTGCACCAAATCGAAAATCCACAATAAAAGCAAATCAGCACAAAGTTAAACCAGAAATAGTAAAAATCTTATGAAAATCTTATGTAAAATGAACAAAATAATAATGTTCTGAAATTTTAATTAAAAAAATTAATAGATATGACTAGAGAAGGCAAACTACTGATATGATATCCAAATTAAGGATAAAAATAGTAGTATGTCATGGTGGAGGCCTAAACGTTAGGAGCCATCCTAGGGATCTGCCAGTCAGGATGTCCTCTAGAGGAAGGATGCAGTTAAAAAATAAATCCAATAGACCGGCGATCACCATCAGATGGTGAGCTATGCAGGACAGTTGAGTCAAGTAATACAGAAAAAGATAACAGCCGCACAGCCAGACTTCCCACTCCACACATATTATACGAGCTTTCGCTTTATTCAAAGAGAAATCTCAGTGAATAGTTGAGCTCCGTACCCCTACTCTGAAGGACTGAAAAGTTGGTGCATTTGAAATG
>CM065705.1:8326842-8329342 GCA_017654935.2 Phymorhynchus buccinoides | reverse complement strand
TCTTTCTCTTCATGTTCCTTTTTAAGTTTCCATCTTTCTCTTCGTGTCCCGTTTACAGTTTTCATTTTTCCCTTCATGTTCCTTTTTTCAGTTTCCATCTTTCCCTTCGTGTCCCTTTTCAGTTTTCACCTTCCCTTCATGTCCTATTTTTGCTTTCTCCTTTCCCTTCATGTCTAGTTTTCAGTTTTCACCTTTCCCGTCGTGACACCTTTTCCAGTTTCCATAACTGTCCCTTCGTGTCTCCTTCTCCCAAACAGCGCCCAGAACGAGGCTCTGTACCTGGACCCCATGACGTAATAAATAACGTAATTGAAGCTGGAGTTGACGTAAGTGGACATAGCCAACACCCACAGAGCCACGAGGTAGAAATTATGCTGTCGACCCCCTGCCCTCATTTCTGGGAAGAACAAATTCACCATACGGAACACGCAAGTAGGCGAAATACAGACGATGAAAAACACGGAACTGCCGATCAACGTTTTGGTCAAACCCACTTCCCGTGACGAAAGCGACGACGACGATGATGATGATGACGACGTTGTAGTGGCCCTCCATGTTAAGATGTGACGTAGTTTGACGGAGGTGAGCAAAGTAGCCGCGAAGACAACGATTATCGACCCTCCGGGAAAAACTGCTCCGAACAACACGCTGTCCAGAAAGTTGATGAGATCTTGGTGTTGGGTGTAAAAGGGTCCAGCGACCATGGTCTCTAACGTAACGCCTAAGTCAGGGTCGTGCACACAGCCAACCCTGTATCGGTAAGCCACGATGAAGAATAAACTCAGCACCGACACATAAACAGCAACGATTATGCCAGCCATCGTTCGTGTGCGCATTACATTCTGATATTTCAGAGGACTGAAGACGCAGAAACACCTCTCACAAGCTATGATAGCTGACAGAGAGAAAGAAACAAAACAGAGACCCATAAACACTATGAAATTGTTGTTGGTCAAAAACGCATTGGTCGGGGGAATTACTTCGACCGAATTGAAAATCAGATACATGTTTTCTACGTGAAGAAACGCGTTAGCCGTTAAGTAGAGAAAATCAGTCAGAGACAAGGAAAACAGGCAGAGGTTGACTCGATCGTGAAGACCTTGTTTGAAAAACACCGCCATGTTGATGACGTTGGCCGGTCCACCAATCAGAAACAAGATCCCGGTCATGACGTCACGAGCCTTCCTGGAAAAAGTTTCCACGTCAGCGCTGACGATGTTGTCGCCGTTGTGCCAGGGAAGGTAGGGCATCTGACTGAACCTGACCTCAACGCAGTCCTTTTGAAGAGAGGAGTTAGTGTTGTGAGCAGTAGTTTGCATGGTGGTTTGGTGCGTGATTGAAGTCAGTTCTTCCATCGTGTTATTTCACTTTTGATGAGTAGAATCAAAAGAATATACAAAGAGTAATTACTCCGAAGCTGGCTGAAGCCGGTTTTTTTTCTCTCACCTTTTCACCTACACTACAGGCGGTGGTCAATTTGAACTCACTCAATTCCCCCCCCCGGGCAGGCTTCCACACATGGTGGGGGTGGGGGTGGGGGGGGGGGGGGGGGGGGGGCTTACGGAGAGATGGATCAGTCACTGGGTCAGTCTGAGATGGATGGACATCAAACTAGCTACGTCAGCACTACCGTCTGTCGTTTCTGACCATGACTACCAGGCAGGAGAAAGGGGGAGGGGGGCAGCTGCTGTTTTGGAGGGCTGGGCTAGATATTGCCCAGGGTACATCCCCACTCTCTCGGCCTAAAGGATCTGAGGACAGCTGGCGTTGGAGGTATTCCTTCGAAGGCTAGCTTAGGGGCAGTTGGGCGGATGCCTCGTGCCTCCATACAGGGACCACCCCGCCCCCCTCCACGAGTCTCTTCCCGTGGGGATACCGGGGGGGGGGGGGGGGGTTGTCTTTCGTAAAAATAGTTCCCCCACCTTCTGGAAGTTCTGTGCTTGTAACTTCCTCTAATCTGCCACTTTCTTTTGACTCTGCCTTTTCCCTTTGCTTACTGTCATCTACTACCTTTCCAAATAACTTTTCTCCTTTGAGCTCCTCCGAAATCGGAAGGCGTCGGCTGTGAGCAGCGGGGAGACCAGTGAAAACTGAAAACGGACACATGCGTACTTTACCCATTATGGCCTTTTGGCCTGGGAACGCAGAAGAAGAAGATGAGGAAGAAGAAGAAGAAGAGGAAGAGGAGGAGGGAGACGAAGAGGAGGAAGATGAGGAGGAGAAAGATAAAGAAGAAGAAGAAGAAGAAGAAGAAGAAGAAGAAGAAGAAGAGGAGGAGGAGGAGGAAGAAGAAGAAGAAGAAGAAGAAGAAGAAGAATAATAATAAGAAGAAGAAGAAGAAGAAGAAGAAGACGAAGAGGAAGAAGAAGAGGAAGAGGAGGAGGAAGAAGAAGAAGAAGAGGAGGAAGAAGAAAAAGAAGAGGAAGAGGAGGAGGATAAGGATAAAGAAGAAGAAGAAGAGAAGGAGGAGGAGGAGAAGGATAAAGAAGAAGAAGAAGAA
>CM065705.1:8319342-8321842 GCA_017654935.2 Phymorhynchus buccinoides | reverse complement strand
TCTTCTCTTCATCCTCATCGCCATCTTCACCCCCTTTTTATTTGGTTTCTCATCGTCCTCCCTTCCCCGTCATCGTCCCTGGCGTTCACTGGAGTCCTGGAAGAAAGCTGTGGCCGGTCCGGAACCCCTTCCACCTGCTCGCGCTTACCCCGAGCCCTTGGCGAGACCAGAGCTGCGACTGTCTTGTGGGGAGGATTCTTCTTCTTCATTCCGCCACGTGGAAGTTTGGTCAGTAGCTGCATAAAATTAGTATTAATCCCGTTAAAACTCGTACAACAACGCGCGCGTAACAATGTAGAATAGCTAGTTATAGGTTTGCTAACATGTATATTTGTGTGCGTTTTCTTTGGTTCATTTTTCTTATTATTTTCTTGATTTTTGCATAAGGGGCTAAGGAACTGACTGGCTGGGTCATGACTTGTCAGTAGGATAGGTTTTTGCCGGTCGTAGAATTTGGTACTTGAACTCGGCACATATTTTTGAATCAATGTTTTGGCTCGCCATTGTGTGTTTAGGCCGTGCAAATCGTTTTTCGGTGCAAAGCGTATTCGAGTTCACAGAGATTCAGAATCCTAAATGCGTGCACGCGCGCGCATTATTCCTTATAGCGGTATATGTTTAGCCTCGCGGCCTATGTTTAGCCTCGCGGCCTATGTTTAGCCTTGCGGTATATGTTTAGCCTCGCGACCTATGTTTAGCCTCGCGGTCATCGTCCTAGCTTAATTTAGGTATTAAGAGACTCTGCGGAGAGCTGGATAACAGAGGGTTATTCCAGTCGCGCTTCTAGCTATGCTGATAGGAGCTTTGTAAAGCGTTCATCCCCGTTTCTGTTTTTATTTTTGAGAGAAAGTGTAATTAGTGTTTTCAAGGCTTTTTGACCTTTTGAAGTACATTGTGAATGCCATTTTGGGGAAATACATTCTTTGCCTGTAGTTCGTCCGCCTTCTGGAAGAAATGATAATGAAGGGACATATTTTTGGTGGTGAAGTTCTATGTGATATTTTCAGAAGAATTTAAGTGTCCATTCTTGTACCTGAAAAGCTGTGAAATTTTCAGAAGAATGTAATTGTTAATTTTTGTATTTGAAAGGCTAGAATTTTCTAAATGTATGAAAGCCTTGTTGTTCCAGAAAAAGTGAAACCTTTTAGTTAATCCTTTTTGATGAAATATTACCCCTAGACTGAGTCGTGTGAAAAGGATTGTAAAGAAAGTGTTTTTCAGCGTTTGGGGTTCTTGGAGAGAACCAAGTTTAAAGAGGGTGGGTTTTTACATCCCTGAAGAGGACTGTTGGGGAATTAGTTTTTGGGTAAACACAAAACTGTTGTTACTCTGGGAGTTCAAAACTAGGTTTTTGTTTTGGTTTTTCATACAGTCCTGATCCTGATCCTGATCCTGATCCTGATCCTGATCCTGAGCCTGAGCCTGAGCCTGAGCCTGAACCTGACCTGACCTGTTGCTGCCTGGTTGGCCGCCCGGTCAACCGCTCTTTTCTCCGTTTCCGGCTGTGAGAGGCCGCCCGCCTTTCTGTCTGGCCCCGTGTTAGGCCCGATCTGTGGGCCTGTCTGTGCGTTCGGGCCAGGCTTCGACGTTCCTGTTGAGGAGTCTGTGGGCGACCTCTGCCGTCTCTCTTCTTTTGTTTCTGCTGCTGTAGCCTGCCCCAGGAGGGGGAGCAGTTTTTCTACTGACTTTTGTTTTCCCCTTTGTCTTCTTCTTCGGACGCTCTGCTGTTTTTGTTGGACTTCTTTTCTTCGTCTGCCCTTTCGTCGTTTTTCCCTTCAATTTTGTGTTTCTGCTTACAAACTCTCTTTTAGTTATTCAGTTAAGTTGCCGGCTTTAGCCTATTCTTTGGACAAAACTTTTGAATGCCATGTAAATTGTGTAGATAATTTGTTGAACATTGAGTGTATTGAATTGTGTAAGTGTGTGTGTGTGCTTGCTTATAATAAATAGTCTTGTTTTGTATTGTACTTCTGGTGTGCGCGTGTGCCTTCTCCTGCGAGTTTGTCTGTCTGGGCGTGCGAGACTCTCCTCGGGGTTCGCGATTTCCCTCTCCCGATCTCTGATCAGGATCGAGCGGGGGATTTCGTGACATCTTGGGCTCGTCCGGGATTGTCTCGCATCTGTCCCAGGCCGGCAGGTTCGCTGGGATAAGGCAGTGAATGTTTGGGGTGTGAATGTAAGGGTGGTTGGTTGGGAGACCGTGTAGAGGCAAGGCGGTCCGGTTTTCCCTCATTGCTTAGGTCTTTTGGCCGGTTGAGTGGAAAATTTGTTGTGTTCGTTTTGTTTACTTGTTTGTCGGAGAGCGTGTGAAATATAGTTATTTAAGACCACTTATAGTTTTCTTTGTGTGTGAGTTTTTTGAGCGCACACGCGTTTATAAAACAAACTGAGATAAAGTTTGTTTAGGGTTTTTTTCTTAGTTTGTTTTGGGAATAGGGGGTTAAAAGAGGGGATTAGTTAGGAATAAAGGGGGGAAAGAACTGGGGAAAAGAAATAGTTC
>CM065705.1:8295214-8312714 GCA_017654935.2 Phymorhynchus buccinoides | reverse complement strand
AGCTCGGTAAAAGAAATTCAAAAACAGAATGTCAAATGAAGATATAGCGATAATATCTTGCAACAACTCGAAAGCAAAACGACAAGGAAGGAAAATTTACGCAGTAAGTTGCGGTAGAGTAACTGGGATTTTCAAAAACTGGAATCAGGCATCGCAATCAGTAAACGGCTACCCAAAGGCTAGCCATAAAGGCTACGCCACAATGGCTGAGGCAAAAGAGGCCATGAAACGAGCTGGTTTCCCTGACCCAGTGGTTTACGGAGAAGGGGATGACATTCCGCTGACGAATGAACCAGAAAAAGAGGTCAGTGGGACAGTTGAAAGCAACAGCATGTCAAAAACAGAAAATGGAACAAACTGTGATGCAAGAGATTTAGATTATGACGCAAGTGTCAATGACGCAAAGGCATCAACTCAAAATGACGTACAGTGCTTCTGCAAAGAAAAGAACACTGAGAAATCACTGAAATGTGCAGACTGCAATCAGAAGATCCATTACTCCTGCACTAAGCTACCCATATATCAAGTTTGCATCTTCGCCAAGACACAAAGAAAATACACATGTGAACTTTGTGCACAGTCACTACACGATGATCAAATAGAAGAAGAGATAATAGCTGCAGGACGAAAAGACAAACCCCAACAAGAAGATGCAACAAGCAAAAACACAAATGACAGCACTTTGTGTGCACTGCTTGAAGTGCACAACCAAAAAACAGAAAACATCCTACAAAACCTTGAGAAAGCAGTCACAAATCTCACAGAACAGTTACAAAAATCGGATGAAATAAGGGGAGATGGATTTGCGCAACTGATAAACAGTATACAAAACAAACTTGAGCATCAAATTGGTAACAGCAAGGATGCACCTACCCAAGATAGAGCCAATCAGACAACAGATGGCCATGAACAAACACCAGCCAAAGAGCACAATTACAAATTTGGTACCACAACACCCACCAATTCAACGCACCAAATACCCACCTCAAAGGAAGAAAAAGAAAGGACTGGACATAAGGAAACATCACAAAGGAAATGCAGCCCAAACACGGCACAACACACTCAGGCGCGTGAATGTCACATCATTGAGTCAGACAGTGACGTCAGTAGCACTGACTCAGATGACGAAACAAGCCATACTGAAGGAGAACAAGATGAAAACCTCCCCAGCCTTCGTGTAATTCATGACTCAGTTCTGAGGGGCATCGACCCAGAACGCCTGGGCAAGTCGTATGGTTTAAAGACAAACATGACGAAAGCACCAACCATTGAGGAGTGTAGTAAGCTCAAGTTACAAGATGGTCAAGACCCTGACGTCATTCTCTTGCATCTTGGAATAAACAATCTCAAGAAAAGCTCAGCCAACAAGGCCAGCAAGAAGATGACCAAATGCGTTACAAATATCAAAAAGCAGTGCCCCAAATCACAAGTTGTCATCAGCAACGTCATCCCAACGCTCGATGAAAAGTTAGATGGCAAAAAAGAGGTGTACAATGCTATGGTATTTGCAAACCTGAAATCAAAAGACGTGTCCTTCCTTCAGCATGACAACTTGAAGAACAAAGAAAACATCATGCATGATGAGATTCACCCGAATGAGAGAGGGTCTGGACTTCTGGCAGGAAACATAGGACGACGGGTTCATAGCATCCTATGGCAAAGGCAAAAGCAAAAGAAACACATCAAACGAACAAACCACGGATCCAACCAGCAAGATTCGGCAAGAAAAACACCAAGTCTCCAGAGAGAATCGCTGGAAAAGACCTCATATGACAGCTCAGACGACGAAAAAGGAAGTACAGTCACAAACAACTATCAACACAGAAAGGATCGAGAAACAAACAACAGAAGGCCTAGTGTACTGTTACACGAGGACAAACCCAGGCATAACACTGCACACGCAGAACGCAAAACCATCCAGTACAACAAAAGCCAAACTTCTACAAGCGGAGCCTATGAAAATGGTCACAGAAATAGTGCAAGTCACCGCAACTATGATCAGCATGAAAACCGCTACAACCCTCAAAACTTCCATAACGACAACAGAGGAAGAAGCCACAACAGAAACAGAGATGATCACAGAAATTACCAACACTTTCGCAGCAGTAGGCAGCATGAAAACCGCTACAACCCTCAAAACTTCCAGAAGGACAACAGAGAAAGAAGCCACGACAGAAAGAGAGTTGGCCATTTCTATTACAGTAGTAGACAGCATGAAGATGGTTCCAATCCTCAAGACTGCAGTGACGACAACAGGGGAAGAAGTGACGACAGAAATAGAGAAGCTTATGGAAATGGTCCACAACATAGAAGCTACGGACAACATGAGACACGCAACAATCTTCAAAACTACCATGACGACAACAGAAGAAGCCATGACAAAAACGGGAACGATATCAGAAACGGTCAACACTATCGCAGCTATGGACACAATGAAAAACGCTTCAATCCTCAATACTACCATGACGACCGGCAAGAACCAGAGGACTACAGAAGCAGAAGGCGCGACAACGACGGAAACAGTCATAGATATGACTTACCCTTCCGCAGTCATGGACAACAGGAGAAAGGCCTTCACCCTCAAAACTACCTTGACGACTGGCAGCACTCAAGGGTTCACAGAGGGGGCAGCCGTGACAGATATTATGAAAGTGTGCATGATTACATGCACCGTGATTAATTTCCACTGTATAACAATATAATGCTTTCAATCACTACCAAACACACACCTTATTTGACGTACAATGAAACTTGACAATTTAAAGATACTTTCATGGAATGTAAAGGGATTTAAAGAAACCATTGATGGACAAAAGATAAATAAATTAGAAGAAGATGATGTGATTAGATTTATATCAGAATATGATATAGTCTTTCTGCAAGAGACACACCTTGACAATGAAACTGCATGCAAAGTACATTTTGCAGACTTCGCCCCAGGAATACATTATTGTCGTCCCAAGCGTGCAAAGGCTCAAAAGTCTTCAGGGGGTATATCGATTTTTATCAAACAAAACTTAAGAAAGTTTGTTAAGATTCTACCCCCAAATAACAGCGATATAGCTTGGTTGAGAATGCAAAAAGAGGGACATTCCACATACATAGGATGTGTGTATATACCCCCAGAACATTCCTCTTTTGGTAAAGATTTTACGAGCAGTATATGGGACAAAGTCGAAGCTGATCTAATTAATCTATCCAGCAATGAACAAGTAATTTTGTGCGGAGACTTTAATGCAAGGTCAGGCACGATTCCTGATTACATCCAAATGGACAAGGAAAATAATACATATCCACTACCTGAGCATTACTCGTTTAATACAGTAAATGACAGATGTTCTATGGACAGTTGTGTCCAAAAACTTGGTAGGAAACTCACATCTATATGTATTGACTGTAACATGAGTATTCTCAATGGCAGAACACTTGGCGACTTACAAGGTCGATATACTTGTTACACACCCAAAGGATGTAGCGTTGTTGATTACTTATTATGCTCTCAAAACTTATTGAATGATGTAATCAATATGAAAGTTCACGATTTAACAGCTTATTCAGATCATTGTCCAATATCATTAAAGATAAATCATTACCTCACTAAAGAAAATTACTATAAAACAGGAAGCAAAACACATAGAGAAACCAAACATAATGAACATGAAAAAAACATGTACGAAAATATTACTTTCTTTTGGGATGAAAACTCTGAGGCAAAACTTCAAAAGGCCCTCACTTCTTCAGAAAATAAAATACGTATGAAAAAGATTAATGACATTCTTAAAGCAGATGCTAAAAACCTTACTTCTCCCGCTAAAACAATAAATAATGTAGTAGAAGACTTTACACAACTGTTACAGGATGTAGGTAAAGGAAACTTAACTTATAGAATAAAGAGAAACGGGAAGAAAAGGAAAAGACAAAATAAAAAATGGTTTGACAAAGAATGCGAAATAAAACGTAAAGAAACCAAATCTTTATTAAATGCATTAAATAGAAGTCCATTTAGCCGAACACTACATCAAAAATATTTTTATGCAAGGAAAATATATAACAAAATAATTAAGAAAAAGAAAAAAGCATATAAAGCAAAACTATTAGATATTTTAAACAAAAACTTGACTGATAACCCAAACGCACTTTGGAAAACATTAAAAGAACTACAGACCATGGACAACCAGGAACAAAAACAATCTATTCCAGTTAAAAAGTGGATTGCTCATCTGGAAGAACTTCTGGGAAAACAAGTCGAAATGGAGAACAAAGAATCTGTAGTAATTGATGATAACCAAGAAAACTGTATAAAAACTGATATAGATAATATGAAAACTAATATCGATAGTCATAATTTAGATTATGATATTACAGATAAAGAAATAACTAAAGCTATTAGAAAGTTAAAAAATAACAAATCTCCTGGAATAGATGGAATTAGAAATGAATTTCTAAAAGCTGGCACTTCAGAATTGTTGCCCACAATTAAAAACATATTCAATTATATCTTGAAAAGTGGCCAATATCCAGATATGTGGAAGAAAGGCATATCAGTCCCAATACATAAAGGAGGGGATAAATCAAACCCAAGCAACTACAGAGGAATCACGCTTAACTGTTCGCTAGGTAATGTATTATGTCAAATACTAAATACTCGAATAAATGATTACTTAGAATCAAACAATCTGCTAGCAAAAGAACAAGCTGGTTTTAGAAAGGACCATAGGACTTCAGATAATATTCTCATTTTAAACAGTATAGTAGACTATACCTTAAAATCACGTAACAGTAGATTATATGCATGCTTTGTTGATTTTCAAAAAGCATTCGATAACATATCACACGAAGGACTACTTATAAAATTACAAAAAATAGGTATTCAAGGTAAATGTTTTAATCTGATTAAAAGTATGCACACAAATGCCCAAATTTGCTCATCCAGCAAGAACGGGATTCCTCACTCCATTTATGTACGAAGAGGAATTATACAAGGAAGCTCCTTAAGCCCGACATTATTTAATATATTTATTAATGATATAATTAAGTGGTTTCCAGACGTAGATTCACCAAAAATAAGTCAATCAGAAAATAAATGTATATCTTCTTTACTCTATGCAGATGACCTCGTACTTCTTGCAACATCTAAGCATGGTTTACAATTAAAACTTGATAAATTGCACTTATATTGTAAAGAGTGGGGTATACACATTAACAATGAGAAAACTAAAGTGTTAATATTTTCAAAGACAGACCCCAAAACTAAAACATTTTTTAGATGTGGCACAAACATTATTGAAACGACAGATCAGTACAAGTACCTAGGAATTATATTCCATAAATCAGGAAAACTTGATATAGCATCTGAGCATCTTAGCAAGCAAGGAAATAAAGCAACATATAGCCTTAAAAGAATGTTTAGAAATGAAAACATAAACGTTCAAGTTATTTTAAAACTATTTGATAGTCTCATCTCGCCAATATTAACTTATGGTGCAGATGTTTGGCTGCCATTTACCATAAAATTAGATGACAACTTTAACTTAGAAAAGTTATTCACCCAATGCCTTTCAAATAAATTACAGCATGAACATATCCAGCACAATTTTTTCAAACAAATTTTAGGGGTTCATAAAAAAAGCTATAAATTTAGCGGTTATTGGAGAGCTAGGTAGTTTTCCTGTTAGTTTAGCATCAATTTGTCAAATTATAAAATTCTGGCATCATATCTTAGAATCCAAACAAGACTCTTACATTAATGTCATTTACAACGAAATGTTAAAGAATGAAACTAGTCAGTCACCATGGGTTAAATTCGTCAAATCTATTTTAAACGCCCTTGGATTGACACATGTATGGAACAACCAACACACGTTTAACATAAATAAATTATGTCATGTAATACAAAATAAACTAAAAGAAGAATATATTTCATTTTGGAGAAAAAGAAAATCTGAGACAAAATCAAAGCTAAACTTTTATAACAAGATTACAAATGAATACAGAACTGAACCATATTTGACAAATCCTTTAATACACTTTACCAAAAAACAGACGTTATGCAAACTAAGAACTTCATGCCATGAGCTTAAAATAGAAAAGGGTAGACATTCTAATATGCCTAGAGAGAAAAGGCTATGTTTACAATGCAAGGAAATAGAAGATGAAACTCATTTTTTAGACAATTGTACAAAGCATACGGAAATATGAACACAATTTATAAAACTTGTTAAAGAAAAATACGATATACATAATGCTACACCTAGCAAATTAATTACAAATGACGCCCTTGTAAGTGAGCTTGCAAAATATATACACAGTTGTGTCAATCAATAGCCTCAATTATCTGAAACAGTAACGCAACTAGCACAAAGAAAGAAGGGGGAAAAACCCAGAAGTATTGAGAAAACCCCCAAAAAGTTCCGTAACTGAACTTTATAAATTGTTATTATTACGTTATTGTTATTTTATCAGTGTCATATAAAACCTTGTATTGGTTTTAAAGGACAATAAACTTTGATTCTGATTCTGATTCTGATTCTGATTCTGATTCACACACACACACACACACACACACACACACACACACACACACACACACACACACACACACACACACACACACACACACACACACACACACACACACAACTCGGATGAGTCAACAGATCATAGAAATGAAATTGTTCATAAAAAGGCAAATGCTTTCCAATGAACATAAACACACAATCAAAGCAATTTAAAGTAACAAAACAAGTATTATCAGAAAAGCGAAATAATACAATTGCACCACATGCACACATTTACATTTTCACACACACACACACACACACACACACACACACACACACACACACACACACACACAAACACACACACACACGCACACACGCACGCACGCACGCACACAACACACACACACACACACATACACACACGCACGCACGCACACATGCACACGCACACGCACACGCACACGCACACGCACGCACACACACACACACACACACACACACACACACACACAGGGCCTGGGAGTTGGCAGACCAGTCAAGCTTGCTGTCGACGATGGCTCCAAGGTACTTGCACTGGTCCACCCTCTCCACCTTCTCCCCCTTGATGACGAGTTGGAGCCGGTTATTATCAGGCTGGTTCCTCCTGAAGTCCACAACCATCTCCTTGGTCTTGGCCACGTTCAGGAGGAGATGGTTGTCGTCACGCCTGCTGACAATCGCCTCCACGGCGCTCCTGTGGGAACTCTCGTTGGTGGTGATGAGGCCGGTCAGGGAGGTGTCATCTGAGAACTTCACCTGGAGGGTGCCCTCAGCCGTTTCAGCGTCTGTCGGTGTTAACATAGCATGAACAGGGCTGTGGACAGGACACACCCCTGTGGAGCTCCGGTATTGGTGCGGACCTGGACTGAGGCGACAGACGAGGTGGACGTCCTGATCAACACGCGTTGAGTCCTGTCTGTGCGAAAGCTGCAGAGCCATCTGATGATCAGGGATGCTAACGGCAATATGCGCGCGCGCGCGCGTGTGTACGGATATGCATGTGTTTGTGCTTAAATATGCATGTGTGTGTGCTCGCACACGCGCACGCATGTACATAATAGAATAATCTCACATTCACGTGTCAACGTGCTCTTTGCATGACTGACGTTTATTAATGTGTGTGCGCGCGATCGCGCGTGTGTGTGCACGCGCGCAGGCCTGCGTGTGTGTATGGTGTCAATGCATTTGTGGATGTGCGCGCGCGCGCGTGCGTGTGTGTGTGTGTGTGTGTGTGTGTGTGTGTGTGTGTGTGTGTGTGCGCGTGCGTGCGCTCACTCGCAATTGCGCGCGTGCGTACAGGCACAGGGATGCGCGTGTCTGTATAATAATGTTAAATCTCACACTTTTTGATGTTAGCGGTTTCTTCGCATAAATGACGTTAGTGGTGCAATGCAATGTTATCGATTTTGTCATCGTCATATTATTCCACCTTTCTTTCTCTCTGCCCTCCCCACCCTCCCGCCTCCCTTCGTGTCCATTTTCTCACTTTTGACTTTTCCCTTCGTGTTCCTTTTTCAGTTTTCATCTTTCCCTTCGTGTCCCGTTTTCAGTTTTCACCTTTCCCTTCGTGTCCCGTTTTCAGTTTTCATCTTTCCCTTCGTGTTCCTTTTTCAGTTTTCACCTTTCCCTTCGTGTCTGGTTTTCAGGTTCCATCTCTCCCTTCGAGTCCCATTTTCAGTTGTCATCTTTCTCTTCATGTTCCTTTTTTCAGTTTGAATCATTCTTTCCCTTCCAGTCCTTTTTTCAGTTTCCATCTTTCCCTTCGTGTCCCTTTTACAATTTTGACCTTTCCCTTCGTGTCCCCTTTACAGTTTGCACCTTCCCTCATGTCCTGTTTTTGCTTTCTCCTTTCCCTTCATGCACAGTTTTCAGTGTTCACCTTTCCCTTCGTGACACCTTTTCCAGTTTCCACATCTGTCACTTCGTGTCTCCTTCTCCCAAACAGCGCCCAGAAGGAGGCTCTGTACCTGGAGCCCATGACGTAATATATGACGCAATTGAAGCTGGAGTTGACGTATGTGAACACGACCAACACCCACATAGCCCCGAGGTAGAAATTATGCTGTCGACCCCCTGCCCTCATTTCTGGAAAGAACAAATTCACCACACGGAACACGCAAGTAGGAGAAATACAGACGATGCAAAACACAGAACTGCCGATCAACGTTTTGGTCAAACCAACCTCCCGTGACGAAAGCGACGACGACGACGACGACGATGATGATGATGACGTTGCAGTGGTCCTCCACGTCACGATGTGACGTAGTTTGACGCCGGTGAGTAAGGTAGCCGCGAAGACTACGACTATCGACCCTCCGGGAAAAACTGCTCCGAAAAACACGCTGTCCAGAAAGTTGATGAGATCTTGGTGCTGGGTGTAAAAGGGGCCAGCGACCATGGTCTCTAATGTAACGCCTAAGTCAGGGTCGTGCACACACCCAACCCTGAATCGGTAAGCCACGATGAAGAATAAACTCAGCACCGACACGTAGACAGCAACGATTATGCCAGCCATCGTTCGTGTGCGCATTACATTCTGATACTTCAGAGGACTGAAGACGCAGAAACATCTCTCACAAGCTATGATGGCTGACAGACAGAAAGAAACAAATTGGAGACCCAGAAACACCACCAAATTGTTGTTGTTCAAAAACGCATTGGTCGGGGGAGTTACTTCGACCGAATTGAAAATCAGATACATGTTTTCTCCGTGAAAAAACGCGCTAGCCGTTAAGTAGAGAAAATCAGTCAGAGACAAGGAAAACAGGCAGAGGTTGACTCGATCGCGAATACCTTGTTTGAAAAACACCGCCATGTTGATGACGTTGGCTGGTCCACCAATCAGAAACAAGATCCCGGTCATGACGTCACGAGCCTTCCTGGAAAAGGTTTCTACGTCAGCGCTGACGATGTTGTCGCTGTTGTTCCAGGGAAGGTAGGGCATCTGACTGAACCTGATTTCTGTGCAGTCCGTTTGAAGAGAGGAGTTAGTGTTGTGAGCAGTAGTTTGCATGGTGGTTTGGTGCGTGATTGAAGTCAGTTGTTCAATCGTGTTATTTCACTTTTGATGAGTAGAATTAAAAAGCCTGAATATACAAAGAGTAATTACTCCGAAGCTGACTGAAGCCGTTTTTTGTTTTGCTCCCATCCTTTTACCTACACTACAGGTGGGGGTCATTGTGAACTCACTCAATGCCTACTGTTACCATATTCGCACCTTTTCACCTTCCAGGTGGGAAGTGATAAACTTGGCTTCATTCTTTGCGCGTTTGGTAGGCTGCGAAGAAATCACTCTTTGTGATTACTCCACAGCTGACCGAAGCCTGTTTTTTGCTCCCACCCTTTCACCTACACTACAGGTGGGGGGCATTATGAACTCACTCAATGCCTATTGGATATCATCTCAGTAGTTGGCTCTCCCTAGTCATGTCTATTATCTTTTTACATTACAATTTTAGAACATTATTAGTTTCGTCATTTTACATAAGATTGTTACCATTTCTATATAACTTAGTGCTGGTTTGCTTTTATTGTGGACTTTCTATCTGGTGCAAAGAGGACAACCATTCTCTTGTAGAAAGTCTTCTAGCTCAGCTTGAATGTTGACTGGACACTCTTTTCATTAAAAAAAGCAATCCCAGCAGTTAATGTTATCAAAATTATATCGGCTGAGAAATGAGCTCAGGACTCAAAGGTTTTAACATACTTAGTCCAAGCCCTCGTCCGCAGTCGTCTCACCCAATGGATGTGAGGTATTTTGCAGCGCCAGAAAAACACAATTATTAAGACTAGAACGTATGGAAGTTCGAGCACTAAAGGTAGCACTGAGAGTGCCCCTTTATGCAGTTAATTTACTAGTATACAGGGACATCGGCTGGCTACCTCTACAACAGACTATGAAACTTATATGTGCAACTTTTTTAACACGATTATATGCTGCTTCTGTTTTTACCCATGAGGAATTTTATCATACTTTTAGCACTAAATTCTTTGGTAATGGTACAGAATGGATGAGGAAGACTACGCGGATTTTTAACAAATCAGAACACATTATAGATTATACCGATTCTCTCTTTACAGAAGCTAACATATCTTTTAATGATTTAGCCAAATTCCCTGGCTGGCCGGTCCCGCAGTGGGAACTGGAGGAGGCCCACTATGACACAACCTTGCATGGGGTCTCCTCCAAGGCCGACGCCCCAAATATATTGGCAGCCCTGGTAAAAGAGAAAATATATGGCTTAAAGCAACATCTATTAATATATACAGACAGGCAAGATTAAATGCTAATAGTACAGGTTGTGCCTTTTATATTCCCTCTTTTAAAATCACTAAGACTTTTAAACTCAACCCCAACATTTCAATTTTTAGTGCAGAACTATATGCAATTTTACAAGCATGTGTTTTTATTGAGAATATCCCCAATCCCCCGATAAGTGTGTACATTCTAACTGATTCACTGTCATCGCTGATTGTCTCAGAATCCAGAGGACACTCACGCACTGAACTTATACAAGAAATCTTAACTATTATGCATAGAATCAGAATCAATGGCACAGAAGTAACAATTTCCTGGATCCCTTCACATTGTGGTATCTCAGGCAATGACCAGGCTGACCGGGCGGCCAAACATGCAGCGTCTGGTCAGTCTGGTCAGCCGGTCAACATTGGCCTGTCCTCAACGGAAACAAAAGGGATACTTAAGAGGGCGGTAACTCAGGAGTGGGCCGGCGATTTAAGGGCTTATGCCCTGGCCCACTCCTGGGACCCAGACATTGTTCGGGGGGGGGGGGGGGGGGGGGGGGGGGGGGGGCTGTTCCTGCCAGCACCTCGATCTATCCACTCTCTCATCTATCGTTTACGCACCAACTCCTACTATTGCAAACATTACTATGTGATCAGTGAATGTAATGACTTACTCTCTATGGAACATCTCTTTAACCCCTGTCAGTTTCTCAAAAGCGGTTTCAACCCACTCATAAATACACTTAATCAACTGAAAATTCCATACACTGCTTCCTCTGTCCTATCTAAGGGACTGCAGGACTGGGGCTCCCTCGTATGGTTTGCTGAAACCATTCATGAATCATCGATCGGCTATCGGTTTTAAACTAAATCAGTTAAAACTGCATAATATGTCTTAATAGATAACATATCTGAATAAAATAACCAGACTTTTAGTAATTTATTATGTGATATAACAACGAAATTGTGCGTGATCCATAAACAGTGTAAATAGTATGTAAATATTTTTTATTAGCATATAGTCATTTTAAACCGTCAGGTATAGGTGGGAGGTGGCTCCTGTCTCTGCCTCCAACTGTGAAGCTAGTTGTCTTCGTTGCCTCCACTGGGTGTTGTCATGCTTGGCATGAATTTGTTGTTGTTGTGTTTTATATGTTTTTACAAAGCAATCTGACATTGTTTTAAAAAATAGACTAGCGTTAGAGTTTTATCGCACAGCTAAAAGGGCTGTGCACCAAATTTTAATAATTCAATACACACTACCAACAAGCATATCACACACACGCCCTTTTATCTAGCTATTGCTTTCTTACAAAAAACATACACACTCAAACTGACACTCAAATGCAAACACAGTTTTATGTACGCCCAGCATGTTCGGGCCTAGTGTAGGGTGCCGTTCGGGGTGCTCATTGGGCACATTTCCCTGCTCCAGCTCCGTCCCAATACCCCCGTTTTTACCTCTTCATCTAAGCTAGGCATGTTGGGGCCCAGTGTAGGGTGCCGTTCGGGGTGCTCATTGGGCACATTTCCCTACTCCAGCTCCGTCCCAATACCCCCGTTTTTAACTCTTCATCTAAGCTAGGCATGCGCCAGACAGCGCAGACACGTGCACACACACATGCGGGCCAATTGTTTCCCTTAGTCCCTCCCCCAGGGTCTGGTGTCCGGTTGGAATAACGGACGGCACAACCGTGCTCACTCCACCGTCCTTTGACGGTGAGGGAGTAATCCTCTCGGAGGACTTCCCTCCACGGGGAGACTCGTCTGCGGGTCCCCCTGAGGCGACTCTTCACACGGTTCATAAGGGTCAGGAGAGGGGTTCGTGTGCTTTTGCCTTCCCCCCTCTCCTATAATAATGTTTATGATAAATATGGTATGTCGGTTCTACCATTCGAATTTTCTTTAATACTTACAATGCAATCACCCTGATATTTGTAATCATCTATAAACAATAAATTTCCAAATTACCCCTCTCTGAACTCTTGTTTAAATTAAGCGATCGCCGGGCGGGGGCTGCCCGGCACCCCCTGTAGCTGTAAACATCCTAAGCATTGTAATAATGTTATTCAAACATTACTCGTCTATTTGAGTCAAAGAAGACATTATGTAAATAATATATTACCAATTTGTACATGATGTACATAGTACATAGAAAGAGTAGATAGTGTAAATACATGTGAGGCAGTTTTATTTGAGAGCCTTAGAAGAATTTTATAATAAAGTGTCGATTTTGGGAATGTGGTCCTGAAATTTTAACCAGAATAATTTTGACTACGACATAGCTTACTAATGAGTTATCCTTAACCTCACTCCTTCATCTTTTTATTCTTAACCTCTTTTAACCACAGCAGTACTATATAAATTTATACAATTGCGAATGCAGTCCAACAAATCTTTTGAATACTTTTTTATAACTACCATACATTTTACTAATTTTAACCTCTTTAAACCGCAGCATCACTAAACTCCCATCCATCAGTATTAACAAATACCTATACTACCATATCCTAATAAAAACATACCTCATCATTATGAATCCCTTCATTCCTGGTGCCCCTTCTCCATTTCTTTTTCTCCCCCATCTTCATCCAAACAAATGTCCCATATGTGCCTTTAAGCAGGTTGGAGGACGTAAAACAAATTAAAAACAAAACAAAAAACACTCTTTGCTTATTTTAAGATCTCTACAATTTCCAATGCCTCATATGGCCATTTGGCCCAGAGGGCCTAAAACCCCTATTTCTTGTCTCTCTCTCACACTCTTTGCAGGGAAAGTTATACTTATAGTATACATCTGTATCGTTAAAAATTCGGGACTTTCCTGGGTTGCACTGCCTCCGGGCATTGCCTCCAGGATCGTTCCCACCATCTTTATATCTACTAGTGTCCCATATGTGTCTGTTTCAGACCGGAGGACGTTAAACGGATTTTCATTCACACTCTTTACAGGCCGACATGCAGACTGAAGAGTCTTTCACAAGACGAAACAGCTGTCTTTGCATAGGCACTGTCCATCTCCCCCATTGGGAGAAAAAGCGAAACAACAGTTTCTTTTCTTTTACTTTTCCTCTTTTCAGAACGCATAGCAAATCGTAAAGTTAGAGCTAATACTAATAATGGGAATGGGAAAGCTAACTGAGTTTGTTCGTGGTTGGGTGTGTACAATACAGAATATAACAATTCGAAATATTTACGGTTTTAAGTGGGCGTTCGGGTGTTTTCATTGTATGAGAATGATGTAAACCTGATGTAAGGCGTAAAAAGAATGTTTAGTGGTAACATCGATAGCCAAAAAGCGTAGAGAGAATGATGTAAACCTGATGTAAAGCGTAAAAAGAATGTTTAGTGGTAACATCGATAGCCAAAAAGCGTAGAGAGAATGATGTAAACCTGATGTAAGGCGTAAAAAGAATGTTTAGTGGTAACATCGATAGCCAAAAAGCGTAGAGAGAATGATGTAAACCTGATGTAAGGCGTAAAAAGAATGTTTAGTGGTAACATCGATAGCCAAAAAGCGTAGAGAGAATGATGTAAACCTGATGTAAGGCGTAAAAAGAATGTTTAGTGGTAACATCGATAGCCAAAAAGCGTAGAGAGAATGATGTAAACCTGATGTAAGGCGTAAAAAGAATGTTTAGTGGTAACATCGATAGCCAAAAAGCGTAGAGAGAATGATGTAAACCTGATGTAAGGCGTAAAAAGAATGTTTAGTGGTAACATCGATAGCCAAAAAGCGTAGAGAGAATGATGTAAACCTGATGTAAGGCGTAAAAAGAATGTTTAGTGGTAACATCGATAGCCAAAAAGCGTAGAGAGAATGATGTAAACCTGATGTAAGGCGTAAAAAGAATGTTTAGTGGTAACATCGATAGCCAAAAAGCGTAGAGAGAATGATGTAAACCTGATGTAAAGCGTAAAGAGAATGTTTAGTGGTAACATCGATAGCCAAAAAGCGTAGAGAGAATGATGTAAACCTGATGTAAGGCGTAAAAAGAATGTTTAGTGGTAACATCGATAGCCAAAAAGCGTAGAGAGAATGATGTAAACCTGATGTAAGGCGTAAAAAGAATGTTTAGTGGTAACATCGATAGCCAAAAAGCGTAGAGAGAATGATGTAAACCTGATGTAAGGCGTAAAAAGAATGTTTAGTGGTAACATCGATAGCCAAAAAGCGTAGAGAGAATGATGTAAACCTGATGTAAGGCGTAAAAAGAATGTTTAGTGGTAACATCGATAGCCAAAAAGCGTAGAGAGAATGATGTAAACCTGATGTAAGGCGTAAAAAGAATGTTTAGTGGTAACATCGATAGCCAAAAAGCGTAGAGAGAATGATGTAAACCTGATGTAAGGCGTAAAAAGAATGTTTAGTGGTAACATCGATAGCCAAAAAGCGTAGAGAGAATGATGTAAACCTGATGTAAGGCGTAAAAAGAATGTTTAGTGGTAACATCGATAGCCAAAAAGCGTAGAGAGAATGATGTAAACCTGATGTAAGGCGTAAAAAGAATGTTTAGTGGTAACATCGATAGCCAAAAAGCGTAGAGAGAATGATGTAAACCTGATGTAAGGCGTAAAAAGAATGTTTGAGAAGCCTTTGTGCAGACAATTTCAGAAGTTGATTAGTCAATTGTGTATGTATGCCTATGTTTCTTGTATGCATGCGTACTATGTACTCATGCATAATTACTCCCATGTTGTTTATATTTTTGGGATGTATGTATGTATGTATGTGCATGCGTTCGTGCGCACATCTGGCATGTGTGTGTGTGTGTGCGGGCGTATGTATGTATGCATGCATGTATGTATGTATGTATGTATGTATGTATGTATGTATGTATGTATGTATGTATGTATGTATGTATGTATGAATGTATGTATGCATGCATGTGTTTTTTATTTGCTCATTGTTTCTTTGTGCTTTTCAGTTGTTTTTTGCTTTTGTTACGATGACATTGTAACGGGCCACAGGCCTATAAAGTATGCAATTAAATCATTGTCAATTGTCAATTATCAATTCTCTCTCTCTCTCTCTCTCTCTCATCTCTCTCTCTCTCTCTCTCTCTCTCTCTCTCTCTCTCTCTCTCTCCTCTCTCTCCCTCTCTCACTTTAAGACAAAGGTACACTTTAGCCAATATGACCTATTTTACAATGAAACTATGTGACAGTATGAGATTTTTGTTCTTTCTGAAACAAACAAAAAACCCATAATTGTGATAATAAGATAAAATATTTCAGAGTCGCTAGGTAAACACGATGTTAACATGTTTTGCAGAGGTATGCTTCTTTCATTGATACTCCCAATAATTGTTATCTGATTTTTTTACGACTAAAATATACATAATCTGCAGAATGATGATTTAGAAGAGATTTGTTTTTTGTGTTCACCTGAAAAAATAGTTTAAAATAACATTTGTAACATTTGGGACTCATATTTATGAGTGAATAAAGATTCCAGGTAACTAAAAAAAAAAATAAAAAAAATTTACTTCGAAATGTACGATTTCTTCTTCTTTTTCGATCACTCAGACAGTTTCCTGTCAATTAAAAGCGCAGATGCGTCATGCTGCCGTTATGCGCCTAACTAAGAAATAGTTAGGCCCAGCAAGTCCGACTTCGGCTGGAGGAAATGTTTTTGAAAGTATGTTTCGTGAAAAAAGGCAGGAGAACGGACCGGTACGGCAGAATGATAGTAAGCAAAGAGGCGTGTCTGTAAAAATCGGGCTGCTCCCACCTGGAGAGAGCATCGCAGCCAGAGGCGCGCCACCCAATATATTAATAAAAAAAAATTGCATGCGATTTTTGTGTGTTCCCTTGCCCCTAGAAAGCCGCCTTTACGAAATACCATGATCTTGCTTTTTTCCAAATTGATTTTCAAATATAAGTTTTGTGCTCATTCATAAAGAATATTTATTTGATTTTGAAGACCAGCTATCGTAGATGACATAAGAGCTATATCATCCGCGAACAGCAGAATGAACAGTTCAATATCATTAGGAGAGAGTTGTACGCCATGTTTCCCTTTAGAAAATATATCATGAGCAAGTTCGTTGATGAAGATAGAAAACAGTGTGGGGCTAAGGGAACAACCCTGCTTAAGACCTTGTAAACATCTGAAGTAGTCAGTGTATGAGCTACCACATCTGACATGATTTAATTGTGAAATACATGCTTTTCAAAATATTAAGCATATTACCTTCAACACCATTTCTAAGCAATATATTGAATAATAATCCATGTTGAACTGTATCAAACGCTTTACTAATATCATTGTAGGCAACATAGAACTTTTTATTTCGTGACAAATGTTTCTCTATGCAAGTGTATAGCGTAAAAATGTGGTCAGTGGTGGAAAATGATTTCCTAAAACCTGCTTGTGCATCTGAAGTGACCGAATTGGCTTCTGTCCATGCAATTAGACGCTTATTCAAAATGAATGCGAACAGTTTTCATAAATTGTTGATAAGAGAAATACCCCGAAAATTAGTAGTGTTATTTATATCCCCTTTCTTATGTAATGGAATGATAATTGATTTTGTCCATTCATCAGGAAAAACGCCATCTCTAAACATTTTGTTGAAATATTTGACAAGAAAGGTAACAACTGCATCACCTGAAGCTTTGATAACTTCACTAATCAGACAATCGGGGCCAGCTGCCTTGCCACGCTTAAGACTCTGAATTGCTTTTGTAACTTCTTCAGTAGTAATTTC
>CM065705.1:8261949-8286949 GCA_017654935.2 Phymorhynchus buccinoides | reverse complement strand
TTCTCTTCATGTTCCTTTTTTCAGTTTGAATCATTCTTTCCCTTCCAGTCCTTTTTTCAGTTTCCATCTTTCCCTTCGTGTCACTTTTACAATTTTGACCTTTCCCTTCGTGTCCCCTTTACAGTTTGCACCTTCCCTCATGTCCTGTTTTTGCTTTCCCCTTTCCCTTCATGCACAGTTTTCAGTTTTCACCTTTCCCGTCGTGACACCTTTTCCAGTTTCCACATCTGTCACTTCGTGTCTCCTTCTCCCAAACAGCGCCCAGAAGGAGGCTCTGTACCTGGACCCCATGACGTAATATATGACGCAATTGAAGCTGGAGTTGACGTATGTGAACACGACCAACACCCACATAGCCCCGAGGTAGAAATTATGCTGTCGACCCCCTGCCCTCATTTCTGGAAAGAACAAATTCACCACACGGAACACGCAAGTAGGAGAAATACAGACGATGCAAAACACAGAACTGCCGATCAACGTTTTGGTCAAACCAACCTCCCGTGACGAAAGCGACGACGACGACGACGACGATGATGATGATGACGTTGCAGTGGTCCTCCACGTCACGATGTGACGTAGTTTGACGCCGGTGAGTAAGGTAGCCGCGAAGACTACGACTATCGACCCTCCGGGAAAAACTGCTCCGAAAAACACGCTGTCCAGAAAGTTGATGAGATCTTGGTGCTGGGTGTAAAAGGGGCCAGCGACCATGGTCTCTAATGTAACGCCTAAGTCAGGGTCGTGCACACACCCAACCCTGAATCGGTAAGCCACGATGAAGAATAAACTCAGCACCGACACGTAGACAGCAACGATTATGCCAGCCATCGTTCGTGTGCGCATTACATTCTGATACTTCAGAGGACTGAAGACGCAGAAACATCTCTCACAAGCTATGATGGCTGACAGACAGAAAGAAACAAATTGGAGACCCAGAAACACCACCAAATTGTTGTTGTTCAAAAACGCATTGGTCGGGGGAGTTACTTCGACCGAATTGAAAATCAGATACATGTTTTCTCCGTGAAAAAACGCGCTAGCCGTTAAGTAGAGAAAATCAGTCAGAGACAAGGAAAACAGGCAGAGGTTGACTCGATCGTGAAGACCTTGTTTGAAAAACACCGCCATGTTGATGACGTTGGCCGGTCCACCAATCAGAAACAAGATCCCGGTCATGACGTCACGAGCCTTCCTGGAAAAGGTTTCTACGTCAGCGCTGACGATGTTGTCGCTGTTGTTCCAGGGAAGGTAGGGCATCTGACTGAACCTGATTTCTGTGCAGTCCGTTTGAAGAGAGGAGTTAGTGTTGTGAGCAGTAGTTTGCATGGTGGTTTGGTGCGTGATTGAAGTCAGTTGTTCCATCGTGTTATTTCACTTTTGATGAGTAGAATTAAAAAGCCTGAATATACAAAGAGTAATTACTCCGAAGCTGACTGAAGCCGTTTTTTTTTTGCTCCCATCCTTTTACCTACACTACAGGTGGGGGTCATTGTGAACTCACTCAATGCCTACTGTTACCATACTTCGCACCTTTTCACCTTCCAGGTGGGAAGTGATAAACTTGGCTTCATTCTTTGCGCGTTTGGTAGGCTGCGAAGAAATCACTCTTTGTGATTACTCCACAGCTGACCGAAGCCTGTTTTTTTGCTCCCACCCTTTCACCTACACTACAGGTGGGGGGCATTATGAACTCACTCAATGCCTATTGGATATCATCTCAGTAGTTGGCTCTCCCTAGTCATGTCTATTATCTTTTTACATTACAATTTTAGAACATTATTATTTTCGTCATTTTACATAAGATTGTTACCATTTGTTTTTAACTTAGTGCTGGTTTGCTTTTATTGTGGACTTTCTATCTGGTGCAAAGATGACAACCATTCTCTTGTAAAAAGTCTTCTAGCTCAGCTTGAATGTTGACTGTACACTCTTTTCATTAAAAAAGCAATCCCAGCAGTTAATGTTATCAAAATTATATCGGCTGAGAAATGAGCTCAGGACTCAAAGGTTTTAACATACTTAGTCCAAGCCCTCGTCCGCAGTCGTCTCACCCAATGGATGTGAGGTATTTTGCAGCGCCAGAAAAACACAATTATTAAGACTAGAACGTATGGAAGTTCGAGCACTAAAGGTAGCACTGAGAGTGCCCCTTTATGCAGTTAATTTACTAGTATACAGGGACATCGGCTGGCTACCTCTACAACAGACTATGAAACTTATATGTGCAACTTTTTTAACACGATTATATGCTGCTTCTGTTTTTACCCATGAGGAATTTTATCATACTTTTAGCACTAAATTCTTTGGTAATGGTACAGAATGGATGAGGAAGACTACGCGGATTTTTAACAAATCAGAACACATTATAGATTATACCGATTCTCTCTTTACAGAAGCTAACATATCTTTTAATGATTTAGCCAAATTCCCTGGCTGGCCGGTCCCGCAGTGGGAACTGGAGGAGGCCCACTATGACACAACCTTGCATGGGGTCTCCTCCAAGGCCGACGCCCCAAATATATTGGCAGCCCTGGTAAAAGAGAAAATATATGGCTTAAAGCAACATCTATTAATATATACAGACAGGCAAGATTAAATGCTAATAGTACAGGTTGTGCCTTTTATATTCCCTCTTTTAAAATCACTAAGACTTTTAAACTCAACCCCAACATTTCAATTTTTAGTGCAGAACTATATGCAATTTTACAAGCATGTGTTTTTATTGAGAATATCCCCAATCCCCCGATAAGTGTGTACATTCTAACTGATTCACTGTCATCGCTGATTGTCTCAGAATCCAGAGGACACTCACGCACTGAACTTATACAAGAAATCTTAACTATTATGCATAGAATCAGAATCAATGGCACAGAAGTAACAATTTCCTGGATCCCTTCACATTGTGGTATCTCAGGCAATGACCAGGCTGACCGGGCGGCCAAACATGCAGCGTCTGGTCAGTCTGGTCAGCCGGTCAACATTGGCCTGTCCTCAACGGAAACAAAAGGGATACTTAAGAGGGCGGTAACTCAGGAGTGGGCTGGCGATTTAAGGGCTTATGCCCTGGCCCACTCCTGGGACCCAGACATTGTTCGGGGGGGGGGGGGGGGGGGGGGGGGGGGGGGGGGGGGGAGCTGTTCCTGCCAGCACCTCGATCTATCCACTCTCTCATCTATCGTTTACGCACCAACTCCTACTATTGCAAACATTACTATGTGATCAGTGAATGTAATGACTTACTCTCTATGGAACATCTCTTTAACCCCTGTCAGTTTCTCAAAAGCGGTTTCAACCCACTCATAAATACACTTAATCAACTGAAAATTCCATACACTGCTTCCTCTGTCCTATCTAAGGGACTGCAGGACTGGGGCTCCCTCGTATGGTTTGCTGAAACCATTCATGAATCATCGATCGGCTATCGGTTTTAAACTAAATCAGTTAAAACTGCATAATATGTCTTAATAGATAACATATCTGAATAAAATAACCAGACTTTTAGTAATTTATTATGTGATATAACAACGAAATTGTGCGTGATCCATAAACAGTGTAAATAGTATGTAAATATTTTTTATTAGCATATAGTCATTTTAAACCGTCAGGTATAGGTGGGAGGTGGCTCCTGTCTCTGCCTCCAACTGTGAAGCTAGTTGTCTTCGTTGCCTCCACTGGGTGTTGTCATGCTTGGCATGAATTTGTTGTTGTTGTGTTTTATATGTTTTTACAAAGCAATCTTACATTGTTTTAAAAAATAGACTAGCGTTAGAGTTTTATCGCACAGCTAAAAGGGCTGTGCACCAAATTTTAATAATTCAATACACACTACCAACAAGCATATCACACACACGCCCTTTTATCTAGCTATTGCTTTCTTACAAAAAACATACACACTCAAACTGACACTCAAATGCAAACACAGTTTTATGTACGCCCAGCATGTTCGGGCCTAGTGTAGGGTGCCGTTCGGGGTGCTCATTGGGCACATTTCCCTGCTCCAGCTCCGTCCCAATACCCCCGTTTTTAACTCTTCACATCTAAGCTAGGCATGTTGGGGCCCAGTGTAGGGTGCCGTTCGGGGTGCTCATTGGGCACATTGCCCTACTCCAGCTCCGTCCCAATACCCCCGTTTTTACCTCTTCATCTAAGCTAGGCATGCGCCAGACAGCGCAGACACGTGCACACACACATGCCGGCCAATTGTTTCCCTTAGTCCCTCCCCCAGGGTCTGGTGTCCGGTTGGAATAACGGACGGCACAACCGTGCTCACTCCACCGTCCTTTGACGGTGAGGGAGTAATCCTCTCGGAGGACTTCCCTCCACGGGGAGACTCGTCTGCGGGTCCCCCTGAGGCGACTCTTCACACGGTTCATAAGGGTCAGGAGAGGGGTTCGTGTGCTTTTGCCTTCCCCCCTCTCCTATAATAATGTTTATGATAAATATGGTATGTCGGTTCTACCATTCGAATTTTCTTTAATACTTACAATGCAATCACCCTGATATTTGTAATCATCTATAAACAATAAATTTCCAAATTACCCCTCTCTGAACTCTTGTTTAAATTAAGCGATCGCCGGGCGGGGGCTGCCCGGCACCCCCTGTAGCTGTAAACATCCTAAGCATTGTAATAATGTTATTCAAACATTACTCGTCTATTTGAGTCAAAGAAGACATTATGTAAATAATATATTACCAATTTGTACATGATGTACATAGTACATAGAAAGAGTAGATAGTGTAAATACATGTGAGGCAGTTTTATTTGAGAGCCTTAGAAGAATTTTATAATAAAGTGTCGATTTTGGGAATGTGGTCCTGAAATTGCAACCAGAATAATTTTGACTACGACATAGCTTACTAATGAGTTATCCTTAACCTCACTCCTTCATCTTTTTATTCTTAACCTCTTTTAACCACAGCAGTACTATATAAATTTATACAATTGCGAATGCAGTCCAACAAATCTTTTGAATACTTTTTTATAACTACCATACATTTTACTAATTTTAACCTCTTTAAACCGCAGCATCACTAAACTCCCATCCATCAGTATTAACAAATACCTATACTACCATATCCTAATAAAAACATACCTCATCATTATGAATCCCTTCATTCCTGGTGCCCCTTCTCCATTTCTTTTTCTCCCCCATCTTCATCCAAACAAATGTCCCATATGTGCCTTTAAGCAGGTTGGAGGACGTAAAACAAATTAAAAACAAAACAAAAAACACTCTTTGCTTATTTTAAGATCTCTACAATTTCCAATGCCTCATATGGCCATTTGGCCCAGAGGGCCTAAAACCCCTATTCTTGTCTCTCTCTCACACTCTTTGCAGGGAAAGTTATACTTATAGTATACATCTGTATCGTTAACAAATCGGGACTTTCCTGGAGTTGCACTGCCTCCGGGCATTGCCTCCAGGATCGTTCCCACCATCTTTATATCTACTAGTGTCCCATATGTGTCTGTTTCAGACCGGAGGACGTTAAACGGATTTTCATTCACACTCTTTACAGGCCGACATGCAGACTGAAGAGTCTTTCACAAGACGAAACAGCTGTCTTTGCATAGGCACTGTCCATCTCCCCCATTGGGAGAAAAAGCGAAACAACAGTTTCTTTTCTTTTACTTTTCCTCTTTTCAGAACGCATAGCAAATCGTAAAGTTAGAGCTAATACTAATAATGGGAATGGGAAAGCTAACTGAGTTTGTTCGTGGTTGGGTGTGTACAATACAGAATATAACAATTCGAAATATTTACGGTTTTTAAGTGGGCGTTCGGGTGTTTTCATTGTATGAGAATGATGTAAACCTGATGTAAGGCGTAAAAAGAATGTTTAGTGGTAACATCGATAGCCAAAAAGCGTAGAGAGAATGATGTAAACCTGATGTAAGGCGTAAAAAGAATGTTTAGTGGTAACATCGATAGCCAAAAAGCGTAGAGAGAATGATGTAAACCTGATGTAAGGCGTAAAAAGAATGTTTAGTGGTAACATCGATAGCCAAAAAGCGTAGAGAGAATGATGTAAACCTGATGTAAGGCGTAAAAAGAATGTTTAGTGGTAACATCGATAGCCAAAAAGCGTAGAGAGAATGATGTAAACCTGATGTAAGGCGTAAAAAGAATGTTTAGTGGTAACATCGATAGCCAAAAAGCGTAGAGAGAATGATGTAAACCTGATGTAAGGCGTAAAAAGAATGTTTAGTGGTAACATCGATAGCCAAAAAGCGTAGAGAGAATGATGTAAACCTGATGTAAGGCGTAAAAAGAATGTTTAGTGGTAACATCGATAGCCAAAAAGCGTAGAGAGAATGATGTAAACCTGATGTAAGGCGTAAAAAGAATGTTTAGTGGTAACATCGATAGCCAAAAAGCGTAGAGAGAATGATGTAAACCTGATGTAAGGCGTAAAAAGAATGTTTAGTGGTAACATCGATAGCCAAAAAGCGTAGAGAGAATGATGTAAACCTGATGTAAGGCGTAAAAAGAATGTTTAGTGGTAACATCGATAGCCAAAAAGCGTAGAGAGAATGATGTAAACCTGATGTAAGGCGTAAAAAGAATGTTTAGTGGTAACATCGATAGCCAAAAAGCGTAGAGAGAATGATGTAAACCTGATGTAAGGCGTAAAAAGAATGTTTAGTGGTAACATCGATAGCCAAAAAGCGTAGAGAGAATGATGTAAACCTGATGTAAGGCGTAAAAAGAATGTTTAGTGGTAACATCGATAGCCAAAAAGCGTAGAGAGAATGATGTAAACCTGATGTAAGGCGTAAAAAGAATGTTTAGTGGTAACATCGATAGCCAAAAAGCGTAGAGAGAATGATGTAAACCTGATGTAAGGCGTAAAAAGAATGTTTAGTGGTAACATCGATAGCCAAAAAGCGTAGAGAGAATGATGTAAACCTGATGTAAGGCGTAAAAAGAATGTTTAGTGGTAACATCGATAGCCAAAAAGCGTAGAGAGAATGATGTAAACCTGATGTAAGGCGTAAAAAGAATGTTTAGTGGTAACATCGATAGCCAAAAAGCGTAGAGAGAATGATGTAAACCTGATGTAAGGCGTAAAAAGAATGTTTAGTGGTAACATCGATAGCCAAAAAGCGTAGAGAGAATGATGTAAACCTGATGTAAAGCGTAGAATGTTTGAGAAGCCTTTCTGCAGACAATTTCAGAAGTTGATTAGTCAATTGTGTATGTATGCCTATGTTTCTTGTATGCATGCGTACTATGTACTCATGCATAATTACTCCCATGTTGTTTATATTTTTGGGATGTATGTATGTATGTGCATGCGTTCGTGCGCACATCTGTGCATGTGTGTGTGTGTGTGCGGGCGTATGTATGTATGCATGCATGTATGTATGTATGTATGTATGTATGTATGTATGTATGTATGTATGTATGTATGTATGTATGTATGTATGAATGTATGTATGCATGCATGTGTTTTTTTGCTCATTGTTTCTTTGTGCTTTTCAGTTGTTTTTTGCTTTTGTTATGATGACATTGTAACGGGCCACAGGCCTATAAATTATGCAATTAAATCATTGTCAATTGTCAATTATCAATTCTCTCTCTCTCTCTCTCTCTCTCTCTCTCTCTCTCTCTCTCTCTCTCTCTCTCTCTCTCTCTCTCTCTCCTCTCTCTCCCTCTCTCACTTTAAGACAAAGGTACACTTTAGCCAATATGACCTATTTTACAATGAAACTATGTGACAGTATGAGATTTTTGTTCTTTCTGAAACAAACAAAAAACCCATAATTGTGATAATAAGATAAAATATTTCAGAGTCGCTAGGTAAACACGATGTTAACATGTTTTGCAGAGGTATGCTTCTTTCATTGATACTCCCAATAATTGTTATCTGATTTTTTTACGACTAAAATATACATAATCTGCAGAATGATGATTTAGAAGAGATTTGTTTTTTGTGTTCACCTGAAAAAATAGTTTAAAATAACATTTGTAACATTTGGGACTCATATTTATGAGTGAATAAAGATTCCAGGTAACTAAAAAAAAAAAAAAAAAAAATGTACTTCGAAATGTACGATTTCTTCTTCTTTTTCGATCACTCAGACAGTTTCCTGTCAATTAAAAGCGCAGATGCGTCATGCTGCCGTTACGCGCCTAACTAAGAAATAGTTAGGCCCAGCAAGTCCGACTTCGGCTGGAGGAAATGTTTTTGAAAGTGTGTTTCGTGAAAAAAGGCAGGAGAACGGACCGGTACGGCAGAATGATAGTAAGCAAAGAGGCGTGTCTGTAAAAATCGGGCTGCTCCCACCTGGAGAGAGCATCGCAGCCAGAGGCGCGCCACCCAATATATTAAAAAAAAAATTGCATGCGATTTTTGTGTGACTGATAAAGAAGGAAAGGGGGGGGGGGGTAAATTTTGACCAAATGACAACTTTTTTGTTGCCACTGGGCTTAGCGTATGCTACGCGCATGGGCACACGGGACCTCGGTTTATCGTCTCATCCGAAAGACTCCACGTTCAGACCGTAAGGCCTAGTGCAAAGTGAGATAAAAAAAAAATCCCCTGTACCCAGGTTCGAACTCGGGTTTACTTGACACGAAGCGAACGCGCTACCACTGTGCCACTCTATACTCTTGTTGTTGTTGTTGTTGTTGCTGTTGTTGTTGTTGTTGTTGTTGTTGTTGTTGTTGTTGTTGTTGTTGTTGTTGTTGTTGCTGCTGCTGCTGCTGCTGTTGTTGTTGTTGTTGTTGTTGTTGCTGTTGTTGTTGTTGTTGTTGTTGTTGTTCCCATTGTTCCCTTGCCCCTAGAAAGCCGCCTTTATGAAATACCATGATCTTGCTTTTTTCCAAATTGATTTTCAAATATAAGTTTTGTGCACATTCATAAAGAATATTTATTTGATTTTGAAGACCAGCTATCGTAGATGACATAAGAGCTATATCATCCGCGAACAGCTGAGAGAGTTGTACGCCATGTTTCCCTTTAGAAAATATATCATGAGCAAGTTCGTTGATGAAGATAGAAAACAGTGTGGGGTTAAGGGAACAACCCTGCTTAAGACTTTGTAAACATTTGAAATAGTCAGTGTAGGAGTTACCACATCTGACACATGATTTAATTGTGAAATACATGCTTCTCAAAATATTAAGCATATGACCTTTAACACCATTTCTAAGCAATATATTGAATAATAATCCATGTTGAACTGTATCGAACGCTTTACTAAAATCATTGTAGGCAACATAGAACTTTTTATTTCGTGACAAACGTTTCTCTATGCAAGCGTATAGCGTGAAAATGTGGTCAGTGGTGGAGAATGATTTCCTAAAACCTGCTTGTGCATCTGAAGTGACCGAATTGGCTTCTGTCCATGCAATTAGACGCTTATTCAAAATGAATGTGAACAGTTTACATAAATTGTTGATAAGAGAAATACAGCGAAAATTATTAGTGTTATTTATATCCCCTTTCTTATGTAATGGAATGATAATTGATTTTGTCCATTCATCAGGAAAAACGCCATCTCTAAAAATGGTGTTGAAATATTTGACAAGAAAGGTAACAACTGCATCATCTGAAGCTTTGATAACTTCACTAATCACACAATCGGGGCCAGCTGCCTTGCCACGCTTAAGACTCTGAATTGCTTTTGTAACTTCTTCAGTAGTAATTTCACCATCTAAAATTGGGTCAAATTCTGCATCTGCAACACCCAATGGTAAACGATCTTCGTTTTGAACAAATCCAGCATTTAGTAGGTTTTCAAAGTGATTTAACCATTCGTCCAGTGAAATATTATTTGTTATCTGAGAGCGTTTGCGATATTTCTTTATTTCAGACCAGAAGGCTTGAGAATCATTTGCTACATTCAACAGAGAGTAAGTATGTGGTGCAGAGTGGTGTAGTGTGGCACAGAGGTAACGCGTTCGCCTTGTGTCAAGTAAACCCGAGTTCGAACCTGGGTACAGGGGATTTTTCCTCTCACTTTGCACTAGGCCTTACGGTCTGAACGTGGATTCTTTCGGATGAGAAGATAAACCGAGGTCCCGTTTGCCCATGCACTTAGCACACGTTAACCCTTTCATCGCCAGCCATACTTCAGCCAAAAATGTCCATTAAGATTACCTGGGTATAGAACAAAATCCGTCTGCAGTATTGGGGATTCTTCTGTGACATATATAAAATAAGGTCTATCCTTACTTCCCCAAACTAAAACAATAGGGTATTTGGATAACAGACCCCAATTTGATGCCTTTTAGTAACATGTGTTAAATCACTGTGGTGCTAAAATGCGACTTTGGCGGTGAAAGGGTTAAACCCAGTGGCGACGAAAAAGTTGTCATTTGGTCAAACACCCCCCCCCCCCCCCCCCCCCCCCCCCCCCACACACACACACACACACACCTTTTCTTCCTCATCAGTCACAAAACTCGCATGAAAACAAAATTGGGTGGCGCGCCTCTGGTTGTGATGCGCTCTCCAGGTGGGGAGCAACCCGAATTTCACAGAGACGCCTCTGTGACTATGAAGTACGTAAGGAAAATAGCTTTTGCATGACTTAATAAGTGAATAGTCTTGTAGAAGGATAACATACCAAAGTAAAGAATGAAAACTGTAGGCGAGGCGAGGCTTGCACAGTGTTTTTTGCTTAAATTGATTTTTAGTTTAAATACAATAATGCATGCACGGTACATACATGTAATCTACGTGCACATTTAATTTGCTTTTCTTTATTGATTAGATGCGGCCTGCTATTTTTGGTGAAGCCCAATTCTGAGTTTATAGATCTTCCGTCTTTTCTTCTACCTTCAGAAATTTAAGGAATAAGAAGTGAAATCGATTTATCTCTCTCTGTCTGTGTGTGTGTGTGTGTGTGTGTGTGTGTGTGTGTGTGTGTGTGTGTGTGTGTGTGTGTGTGTGTGTGTGTGTGTGTGTGTGTGTGAGCGTGGGTGTATGTGTCGTTTTGTTTTTGTTCGATCTGCGTAATAATTTCAATAACCGTTTTAAAATGTCAGACATTGACAGTTTTTACGTGCACGTGTGTGTGTGTGTGTGTGTGTGTGTGTGTGTGTGTGTGTGTGTGTGTGTGTGTGTGTGTGTGTGTGTGTGTGTGTGTGTGTGTCTGTCTGTGTGTGTGCTTGCGCGCAAGCATGTTCGTGTGATTATAGATATGTTGATTTTGTTTTCTTCTGTGGCGTTTGTGTTGGCAAGTGTGTGCAAATTAATTACGCGCGTGCATGTGTGCATGCATATTTGCTATTTTTATGTCTGCCTGCATGCGTGCACCTGAGTGTGTCTCTGTGCACGCGCATCTGGATGCGCGTGCTTGCTGTTCTTGTGCTTATACTTTTTGGGCATTTACGTTGTTGTTTTTAAATGAAAGAGCATGGGCATAAAAAAAAAAAGATTTAAAACAATCAATAAAGAAAATGTAATAATAATAGTCTTATCTACACATCGATTATATAATGATGTCGTCGTGTATTGATTATGAAGTAGCATAAGCTAAATGTATTTGAACAAATGTAAAGGAGTCATTTAAGTGTGTGTATGCGTGTGTGCGTGTGCCTTGCTATCTTATATGCCTCGAAAGAGAGTCCCAGAATGCATTGTGATCTTATTTCCTAGGTCTTTCCCAAGAGTCGTCCCAAGAGGGCAAAATATACACATCTCCAAAGGAAATGCGAATGAAATGCAAAGATTTCAGATGCCGTTTTCAGTGCTTAAAGTACCAGTCATAAACTTGGTGATGAAGTAATATTGTAACCCAACGTCCGAACACTTATGCAATGTAAACATATCAGGAATAGTATAAAGTATAAAAGGATGAAAGAGAGCCGTGGGGGGGGGGGGGGGGGGGATTTTTTTTATAAAAAATTCATGACACTTACTTGTGGCGGTGCCGGTGCCATAGCCGATGAGGTTTAACCGAGGTGTGGTCACCGCTACAGCTATCTGTATTAATATAAAAAATCGTGACTTTACTGGTTTCGTACTGCCTCCGGGCATTGCCTCCAGTATTGCTCCCACCATATTTGCATTTACAAATGTCCCATAAGTGTCTGATTGAGACCAAGAGGACGTAAATCTCCATTTTCGCTCGTGCGGGGGGGGGGGGGGGGGGGGGGGGAGGATTGAGAGAGGAAAAAAGAAAAAAAAAAAGGAGAAAAAAAAGACTACATATACCTAAAAAAAAGGGAACAAGAAAAAAGGAAGGTAGAAAGGAGAAACAAATCAAAATGAAGGCGGAACAGGTGCTGGGTTGCATGATGAGTGAGCAAGATAGTGGAGAGCAGGTGTGGTTTGAGAGCTACATATCATTTGTTTAAATGTAAGTTTATGTTTCATGTCTTTAATTGATATTTATATTTTGATGTATCTCATTTTATTTTACACTGTGGAAGACATGTGTCCATGTGCGTTGTACAATGCCAATGGACAATAAATGACATGACTTATGACAAATGCGCCGATGGGAGACAGTTTGAAACAGTGCGTGAAATTTGAATTAAATGTTCAAATGTGCCCGCGCCGAAAAGATTTGATGGACTAGCAGTGTTCAGACATGAATAACGAATGGAACGACGCCCTAAAGTTTATACACCCTTATCATTTGCGCGTAAAAGGAATCCAAAGACGTGGCCCCCAAAAGCGCAATTCGCTCTCTGGCCTCTCAGAGACATATATCGATGGTTTAGAGTCAAAACGGACTATGTTTAGATAGTCCATTGACTTATTATTGATGTTTTTGCAAAAACTAAAAACTTGTATTAAAAAAAGACTGCAGTTAATGTAAAATGGGGATTATGCTTTTCATATTTCTGCAATCTTTTTTTGAAACAAGTTATTAGTTTTCACAATATGTTCAATAATACGTCAATGGACTATCTAAAGATAGTCCGTTTTGACTCCAAGCCATCGATATGATGACGTCATAGATGTTAGAAAAATATTACGAAAGACATTACTGTCAGTTTACTTGATCGCTAATAAAGTTTCAGGTTAATTGGTGGGGCAGTTCCTTGGGCATAAGCAGTTACGTCTTGTGGCACGGAAATGAGGCTAAACTGCCATATTGGAGAGTCACGTGATTTCTGATATGAGAACTGTGCATCTGTCTGGGCTGGGATTCATGACGCCCGTTACCCATTGGTAAAGTCGCCAACCCATGGGTAAAGTACCAACAGCGGGTACACTACCCATTGGTAGCGCTACCCGCGTATTCATGAGCAGCCTAGCCCCTCAACTCCGTTGGTAAATTTGCCCCTGCCCCTAGCCGGGGTACGCAGTGGGTACGCAGTGGGTAACTGACCTTAGAACGTTGGTAAAAATGGCGGACCCGTTGTTGTTGGTGTTTATGCAGAGAAGAAATAGGCGTGCATTGCGGAGAAACAGAGTATTTAGAGATCGCATTGACCCACTTGACAAATTTGACGACGTTGACATTTTTAATAAGTTCCGTTTTCGACGCGCAGACATTCTCAGAATTGTGGGCGAGGTGGAAAATGAGCTCCGCCATGCGAACCGGCTCGGCTCTCTCCCTCCCCATTTGCAAGTATGTTTGACGCTTCGTTTCTATGCCAATGGATCCTTTCAAGATGTCTGTGGTGAATTGTTGAATGTCAGTCAAGCAACAGCATGTCGGATGATCACTGCAGTGACAAATGCGCTAAGGAGAACAGCTGCGAACTGGATCAGGTTTCCAAACCAAGATGAAGCAAACCAACAGAAGCGAAAGTATCGCGAAATGGCTGGCTTTCCTAATGTTGTTGGGTGTGTTGATGGAACACATATCCAGATTCAAGCCCCACACGAAAATGAACACGAATATGTAAACAGGAAAGGTGACCATTCCATCAATGTACTGGTAAGTGATTCAGCTAATGCTTAACCCTTTCACCGTCAGCCATATTTCAGCCAAAAAATTCCATTAAATTTACCTGGGTAGAGAACAAACCCCATCTGCAGTATTGGGGATTCTTCTGTAACAAAATAAGGTCTATCCTTACTTCCCAAAACTCAGAGAATAGGGTCTTTGTATAATAGACCCCAATTTGAAGCCTTTTAATGTCATAGGTGTTAAATCACTGTGGTGCTAAAATGCGACTTTGGCGGTGAAAGGGTTAACAGTTCCAAATGTCTGTCTAGATCTACATATGATGTGTTAGTAAGTTAGTGTTCCTTTCCTTTCGTTATAGCAACGGTCACTTTTGACTATTATGTGGCTGACACATACATGTTACTCTATTCATAAGTTACTTTTCTTTTTTGTAGTTGTATGTCCCGCACACCCACCTCTCCTCCCAAAGAGTCCCATGCTATGGGGGTGGGCTGTCTTGTGCAAAAAGTCAGTGATGTCCCCAGGCCCTGGTCATATGATATTGACACTAAAAATGTCCTAAATGTTTAATTTGTGTTCTCCCCTTTCATGACAAATTTTTAAATTAATAAAATGTTTTTGTTTTACTGTCTAATGGTGTTGACAGTTTTTAAAGTGTTGAACATAGGTCTTTTTTCCCGCTGTATCCGGGCTGAACCACTCCGGCTAGCGTAGCGCTTGTCGCAGTCAAAATAGTCGCTTGTTCAAATAATTCACCCGCTACTAGTACTATGAGAGTGTGTATTTGCGACAACCACAAATTTAACTCTTTCTTTACTTGAACCATTTACCTAACCCTAACCCTAGAAAAAAGTGAAATTTGTGGTTCATGCTCAATGTCTCAAATACACACTCTCATAGTAGCCGGGCGAATTATTTGAACAAGCGACTATTTTGACTGCGACAGCGCTCACCATGGACGAACCCTGACCGGCACAGCTGCCCTTCGTTTACCACTACTTGGACCTATGGCCCCTAATTCCTATTTTAATCTTTGGTTGTAACATCATTTAACATTTGCAGACACTTTGTCTTACTTATTTCTACAAGAGTCAGGTCATTGTCTATCGATATATGGTGTCTCAGGACAGTTTGCCATCACTTTTTGATCCTCGGTACATCAATGGATAGTTAATAGTGTTCCCCCACTTTCTGGAAGTTATATGCTTACAATTGCCTCTAATCCTCTGTGTGACATTGTAAAACGCCTAGTCCTATTGTAAGAGAATATGCGCCATATAAATTATTATTATTAATCGGCCATTCCCTTTGACACTGCTTTTTCCCTTTGCTTACTGTTATTTTTTGCTTTAGTATTCCATTATCCTGCCTGAAAATGATTATCTGCACTCATGACAGGAAACAGAGCAATTGACTGTGTATTTGTCCCTGCCATGCGCATGTATTTAGGTGCATGCATGTTGTTGTTTTTTTGTATATAACATTTTGATGTTTATATATTTCTATTGCTTGCTGGTTTATTCATTTCTTCATGAATTAATTATTATAAGTGCTTAGAGATTGTATAAGATTAAGTGCTGGAAATGCTTACCATTACATTTACAGTGTATTATTATGATGTACAGGTAGGTCCATCGTGTAATTTTTGGTAGGTTCTCCCAATATTGAATACTCTGCGTGCCTTTGTGTGAATTGTGATCGTGTCTGTGTACAACATAAAATTAATGACAAATTTAGTGACCTGACTTGTATGGTTTGTTAGTTGGCCAGTCATTTGCCAAAATATATTTTTAAAAGTTATACAGTGGAGACCTGATAACTCAAGAACGGATCATTAAAAAAACCTGGATAACTAACAATAATTTTAGGGTCCCAGTATAATAATCTGTGTTGAAAAATCTTTTTAACTCAAAATATTGGCTATCTCAAAGTAAAATTTCAGTCCCTTCAATTTTGACTTAAGGGATTGTTACTGTATTAGGCAAAGGTCATGGGATGGATGACCCTTATTAAGCCTGCTTTCTATTCTATAAATCATTTATGAATGTGATTTTTATGATTATCTGAAAACATGTATGTGTTTGTCTGCAGATGTGATGCTTCTTTGGGGAACTGAAAGTGTGTGACTGGATTATTAATAAAGTACAGTAAAATCGCTTAATACAAAATTGAAGGGACTGTGTCACTGTATTCATACAGTCTACATTTTAAAAAAATTGTATCAAGATGTTACACAAAAGTGGTGAAGATTGAATACATAAGTGCATCTAAGTAATTTTTTTTCTTATAGCAAGTGGTATGTATTATGTTCACAGGTCATGTCCAATGCAGACCTCATGTTCATTGGGGTATCAGCAAGATGGCCTGGGAGTGTACATGATGCCAGAGTGCTTCGAGAAACGACCATTTTTGATGATTTTGAAGGAAGAGCCAGACCAGTTAGAGGCTACATCCTTGGAGACAGTGGTTATATGTTGCGTGATTGGCTGCTTACACCAGTGCTCAATCCCATAAACCAGCGGCAGCACAACTACAATGACAGACATAGTTCCACAAGAGCCTCTGTAGAACGCACAATAGGCATAGCAAAGAAGCGATGGCACTGCCTGAAAATGCTGCGCGTGGCTCCTCAGAAAGCCACCGACATCATTATTGTGTGCCTCATGTTGCACAACAGAGCAAGATCACTGAACCTGCCAGAACCAGACAGCGATGATGAAGATGACGACAATGATGTGCCCAATCCAGAGCCACAGCAAAATCTTCCAGCCAACGAGCGTCGACGTGTTGCTGCAGGAAAGGATGAGAGGGACAGACTCATCAACGCTGGCTTCTACAATTAAAGGTTTGTTGCGTTTACTTTATACTTTACACACCACACACACAAGTAATAGTTGGACAGTGTGAGGAGAGAAAGCAAACGCTGAAACAGGCAGGGAAATTGTGCTGAGAACGTGAAATAAGGCAGACACATCGCACACTCACCATTATCCAAAATAAAATGTTTTTTTCCTGCTCCACCAATTTTATTCAACAAAAATGTTATCAACTGTCTTAGTCTTACTTTGCAAGTCAACATTCACTTCTAAGCATTATTGTATTACCAAAACCCACCCAACTAGTAAAGTAGACGAGTACAGGAAAGAATAAAAACAACAATCTAGGCACTGTACTTTTGTAGTTTGCTTTGAAAGAAACTGAGTAAATACAGAAATAGATGCTGCACACACCAAGTTTACAAACACACCAAATACTTAACAGTAGTATAGTAAATTAAAAATGCTATTAAGTAAACATTAAAGAAGAAACATGGAAGAAAAAATCAATCACCACTGCCAACAAAAGAAGAGTGCTTGCTGCAATCAATAGCAATGATAAGAAGTCCAACACACAACTGTAACTAAGTCAGAGTTTGTTAATTTGAAAGTGGGTCCAATAACATCAGTATATTGCTTTTTCCTCTAGCACACACTCAAACAGATCAGGTTAGAAGTTTCTAACTGATATACTTATTACACTGTGTTACATACATTTACACAGATTTAGGCTTCTTAAACTTGTGTTTACAACAGACGGGTAGAAGACGTTTACACCCCAAATAATAAAACAAACTGAAGTAAAGTTCCGTATTTTCATCGCTGTAACAGTGAGTAAGGTCAGAGATAGACATGAGTACCATAGTAGCTATGAATGATTCAGTAATAGCAAAATGGGGAAAGATCCAAGTTTGATGCATTGAAAAGCACAACATGAGCAATAACAAAATGTCATCAAAACAAAACCATTTATCAGAAACACTAAACTGGGAACATTAGGCATGACAAAAAAAAAAGGTTAAAGTTTGGCCGTTTTATTTGTTATTCAGTTCAGCTTGAAGCTTCTGCTTTTTCAGTTCAGCAACTTCAGCGTTGACTGCAAGAAATCTTAACTTCATCCTCCCCACCTCCATCAGCTGATTATGCCTTTCTTCCTCCAATCTGTCCCTTTTCATCTGTCTTTCCCTGTCCTCTTGTTCCCTTTCAGCATCTCGCTTTTCCTTTTCTATTAACAGTTGATAGTACTGTTCAATCGTACTATTTTCTCCAAGGTCTAGTTGTCTTGGCCGTTTTGCAAGTGTCGACCTTCTTGTTTCAGATGGGCGTTTCCTTGCTGATGAGCAACGTGCAGGAGGTGTGGATTGTGACGCAAGCCTCTCCGGTGTCTGCATGCTGTTTGTAATTGGACCTCCTTGTTCATCACTGTCGTGGCTGTGGTTGACAATGACATTCATTCCTTCATGGGGAAGCGTATCTGTAGAACAAATAAAACAATGTATTACTTCTATAATGTGAAGGCTGTGAACTGAGCGGCGGTCAACCTGTGCTCAGCATCCGCAGGAAGAACAGCAGAAAGTGTGTGTGTCAGAGATAGAAAGAAAGAGAGAGGGAGGGTGCATGTACACATGTTGTGTGTATGTGCCTGTATATGTTTGTATAACTGTGTATGTGTGTGGGGGTCATTGCTTAGCTTTTTACACTTGCCACTTTGCTTTGCATTAGACTACTACTAATAATAATAGAAAAAATAATCTGATCAGTTAGTCTAGTATTAGTATTTTGTTTGTTATACCGGTGTATATTTTTTTAGTCTTTTAAATCAATGGGTTATACTCTCTTATTTGATTTTAGCTGTAAAGAATATTGAACTAAAGCTGATAAGTGTTGTTTGGTGTACATACTGAAATGAAATGGTTCTCCTCATCGAATTAAACTTAAGACAGGATTTTTTTTTGATTTTTTTTTTACTGCAGTGTGTTCCTGGGGATGGGTGTACTTGCAAACTTGTGTGTTGTTGTGGGGTATTGGGGATGGGGTAGGTCTGTATGTGTGTTGGGGGGGTGGGTGAAGATTTCATTCTTGTTATCAATACTATTTGCTTTTACAAACAATATTCAGTGATCCCACTAACATGATACATGAATATAATATCAGTGAAAACAGTACATGGAGTTTTTGTTGGTTACAGCTTTTACAGTTATTTTAAAATTGGCATCACACCAACATCATTAGCAGATATCTGACAAAGAGGGAGTTTGGGATTTTAACTTGTATTACTATTAGATTTATGTTAAACATGGTTGAATAAACTAAGAATACAATTTGAGTTTTCTGTTTATATGAGTACTTGTAGACCATACAAAAACAGAGATAAACATGTCCCAGGGCTGGCCAAACTTTTCATTTTTTACTGGCCCTCCGGGTGAGTAACTTCAAAAATTTACTCACCCGAACACATTTTCACTAGCCCCAAGAAAGCAACAAAAGTCCATGAACACACACGTGCGTACACACACACACAGGGAAGAGGGAAGGAGAAAGAGAAAGGAATGGAGGTAGAGGAAGAGAAAGAAGTGGGACAGAAAAAGAGAATTCTAAATACTTTATTGTCCTTGTTACAGGATATTTTTTATGCAACAATATAGAACATTAAGATAATAAAAGATGAAGACATTATATATAACAAATATAACAATTACAGCAACAATGATCAACACCACTCACACATACGTGCGCACCCACCTACACACACAAAGTAAACACATTCACACAGAAAAAGAAATTATTTTAGGAGAGAGAGAGAAGGGGAAAGAGGAGACTGAGGAGGCTGCCTTTCCTTTTTTTCTCAGTGCCAGTGCTGGCATGTTGCTATCTTAGCACTGGCAGACAGCTGAGGTTGCTTTGATAGTTGGTTACATGTTATGGAAGGGAGAAATTATCTGGGGAGACATAAAAGTAAAACAACAACAGAGGCGTGCAGTACTAAACTTTTCATTTGCCCATCGGGCTAGTGACTTTTGAATTCTACTCTCCCAGATTTTTTAACTAGCCAATGGCTACCAGCCTAGTACTTTTGGTCAGCCCTGCATAGACATTTTGTATTTCTAGTGTTGGCGACCATAGTTTTGTGGCTTTTTTTTAACAATATTTTGACCGCTTGTGTAGGATTTTCTCATGCACAATTACATGTGTTGAAATTATGCCTAACCTGGAATAGAAAACGTGCACGTTGAAGCTCTTTCAAAGCTGGAATCTGTGGAAACCGTAGTGGGTGGATGTTGCTGATGAACTCCATTTGAAATCATAATGCATGGATGTTGCTGGTGGACTCGGTTACATTCTGCAAAAGAAAAACAAAATTCATCAGTACCACCAATGACATAAGACATGTTACGATGATTTTGTTAATGAAACAGGTGACATGACTTTGATTTAGAATGATTTGGCATATTTAAAGTCAAGACAGGCATATATACACACAAAATATAGACTCCCTCACATTCAAACATAAAATGTACCCTCTACTTATTTGAATCTCTTTTTTTTCCCTTGGGGGGGATATTTTCTAGTTATGTGGTTTTACATATTTTCAATGTTGAAAGTAACTCTGTATTGTTAATGTTAGTTCACATTAATTTCTTGTTTTTAAAGGTTACACACTTTTTCCTGTAGATGACTAGATGCAAAAACAAAAAAGACACCACTAACAAAACAAAACAATCAACCAATATGGTTACTCTATGGTTATCTGTCAATAAAACTTTTAGTTTTTACACACACACACACAAGCATACACAAAGCAAACAGGATATGGCCTGTCTTTGTATAATGTTTTTTGAAATGCAGAAGGAAAAAAAGGATTCCACACAGCTGTATACGATATATTACCACACACAGCTGTATACATATATTACCACATACAGCTGTGTACATATATTACCACACAGTTCTGTACATACAGGCATGGGAATTGTCAGAGACAAAAAAACTCTGAAGCCCCCCCCCCCCCCCCCCCCCCCCCCCCCCACCCCCCCCCCCCCCCCCCCCCCCCCCCCCTCCCCCCCCTCTTTTTTACAGCGTTAAAATATATTATTATCATAAAAATGGAAGTATTTAGTAACCAAAAATTTGCCCCAAAAAATTGCAGACAATTCCCATGCCTGGTATATCACGACACATAGCTGTGTACATATATTACCAAACACAGCTGTGTACATATATTACCTGACGAGTGGTGTGTGTCCTGGCGCACAACTGCACTGGAGGCTGATGCAGACTGATCAGGTCGGAAGATCTCACTGTCATCTTCTGAAAGCCAGACACATGAGTAAATGATGGTTAGGATAACTTAATTTAATGCACAATGATAATTATCACATTGCGACGGCGTCAGAATGACCTACCAGTGAAACTCATGATGATAATAGCTTGTTGAAGAAACTGGTAAAGGTAAAGATGTGCCACCCCCCCTGCATTTCTCGGTTAATTCTATTTTTCCGTTTGTTCCTTAAATACAGCTTTATGTATGGTAAGAAAGGCAATCACGGAAAAATAGAATTAACCGAGATAGGTAGGGGGGGGGGGGGGGGGGGGGGGGGGGGCATAGGGGGGGGGGGGGGGGGGGGGGGGGGGCATATCTTGACATGTGCCAAGAAACTTTGCAAATTCTTTAGCGATTTAAGCAGAGCATTTATTTAATTCATTCAACACATCTCGCTGAAGGAAGCTGGAGGGCAATATGTGATTTATTTGTTCTGTGCTTATTTATTGATATGTTAGATGTAGATTATGCAAGGCGCAAAGTGCTCCATTTAACTGAGAGGTGTTGTGCGCTATACAAGCGACCTTTATTATTATGATTATTATTATGACAACATAAATGACAACAAAATCAATAAATACATTTGTCAAGTATTTGTGCATGATTTTTTAGTTGTTTATTCAGAATGCTCAATGAAGAGAAAGCAAAATGTCTGTCCACTGTTTATATTGTGCTTTATCCTTTTGTGCATTAAACTGTAATGGTGTGTGAGAAAACCAGACGTAATTATTGCCCAAATTAAGGTTTTGCTAGTACAAATGGGAGACAAGTTTCCTGAGTAATGCTGTCTTTGCTAATGACAAATTTTTGGTTATGTTAAATTTATTATCACAGAAAGTGACGTAGTGAAAATGACGGACTAATTAATATGATACTGTACATCATTTGCAAACATCGGACATAAACAAGGGAGTTTCATGCTTGTTGCTTCAGGTTTGTTACCTTTTATATTCATTGTTTGAAGACTATTATAGTATTAAACATTTAAATCAAGAGTTTTGGATTTTTGCTTGAACTAATTTGATCATAAAAAAGATAGCGTATTATACAGTGAAACTAAAAGCTTTTATTCTGGGATTTCATTTAATATAAAATTGTTGCAAATGAGAAAAAAATGAAAGGCAGGGATAAGGGGCAGAGCCCTGTTGGACGATTCAGGGGGGAGGGGGCAGTTTGAGTCTGACAAGCCTTCAGCTTGTAAAGTTATTTGCAAACTTCCTAGATGGAACCACCAAGTTCAAAACGCCCAAATCACCCCCTCTGCATTTCTCGGTTAATTCTATTTTTCTGTTTTTGCCTTTCTTACCATACATAAAGTTGTATTTTAGGAACATTTTGAGCTAATTATCTTTTTGGAATACTAACCCTAACCCTAAACCTAACCCTACCCCCCACTATGTACTGCAGTACACCGCAATTTGTCACAGTTGTTCGTTGTGTTTTTCCGTCTTATAGGGTTAGGCTTAGGGTTCGATAGGGTTAGTATTCCACAAAGGTTATTAGCTCAAAATGTTCCTAAAATACAGCTTTATGTATGGTAGGAAAGGCAATAATGGAAACATACAATTAACCGAGAAATGTAGGGGGGGGGCACATCTTGACCTTTACCAAAAACAGATCTCCTAAGATTTAAATTTTCATTCATTTTTTTCATGTTTTTCTTAGGCTCAAAATTATGCTAAATGACTTGTTTCTGTTTTTTCTCATGCACCATCACATATCTGTCAACTCTTCTTTTAGACTCCGGTTACAGGTTTAAATCATAGTACTCTTTGCCAAAGGTGTACAGTTTCCTAGAAAAGATTAATAATAATTAAAAAAAACATTCTCCCCCGAAGTTGAGTGTGACTGTCCACATGGCGGGGTAATAAAAAAAAATGGTCACACACATCCGTGTGTTCTCATCCATAGCTGATGCACTAGTACGATAGTGTTCAAAGTGCTTTAGATGTTGGGATGATCCCTACTGGTTGTATTTTTTAGCCAGGGTACAACATCAACATAATAAACATTCATCTCTCTCTCTCTCTCTCTCTCTCTCTCTCTCTCTCTCTCTCTCTCTCTCTCTCTCTCTCTCTCTCTCTCTCTCTCTCTCTCACACACACACACACATATATACATACTCTCCCTTTCTCTGGTCTATTTCACAAACACACATTCTCTCTCTCTCTCTCTCTCTCTCTCTCTCTCTCTCTCTCTCTCTAATCGCCACACACACACACACATGGGCACACACAAAGCAACAATTTTCTTTGTATAAATTATAACAATTATTTTGAAATGTAGAAGGAAAATAAGGATTCCACACAGCTGTATACATATATTACCACACATAGCTGTATACATATATTACCACACACAGCTGTATACATATATATTACCTGACGAGTGGTCTGTGTCCTGGCGCACAACTGCACTGGCGGCTGATGCAGACTGATCAGGTCGGAAGATCTCACTGTCATCTTCTGAAAGCCAGACATATGAGTAAATGATGGTTAGAATAACTTAAATTAAAATTAAATCACTGACAAGCTTGCCAAACAATGCCTTTCTTAATTAGACATTCATGATAAATCAACAGTGGCTTGTCTTCTTTTCCTTATGAAATCATCAACAGGACATCCAATTCCAAGTCCCCCCACACTATCAGAACTTCACAATGTTTTCAGACTTTTTGTGTCACACTTATAATGAATCAATTTGATCCCTGACTACACAAAATAAGCAAAGCTTCGGATTGTTTTTTAAACTTCATGGGTCATATGACCCCCTGCTGACAGAAAATGGGTCAATTTCAATTGTCAATTTCCAAAATAATGGGCCGGAATTGACGTGTCATTGTAGTATTACACTTTAATGTTGTTACAAACTTTGTGGGTCAGATAATCCCTGGGTGCACAAAAGGAGGGGTTAAATCACCGTAAAATATGGGTCACTGACCCGGGCTCGCCGACAATCGGAAGCTCTAAATAAGGTATGTATTTTAAAATGACAGGCCAGCAATGTGTCACTATTGGCTTAAATTTTTAGTTTGATATAATTAGGTATGCAGTGTGCATGGTGTGTGCATGAGTGTGCAAATGTGTGTGTGTGTGTTATGTGCGTAACATATTTTTGGACCATAACTATAAAAAGTGTAAGGCACACCGGCTTATTATTACTTTTTACAGTAATGTGTTCTTACTATATTACTGTTTAAATGTGTTTTCAGTTAGTCAGAATTGGCTAAGGAAAGAAACAACATTTATGGGTTTTTGTTGTTGTCTAGACTGGTGATGTTATGTTATGAGCTTTAACAAGTAAAGTTTAAGACAATCCCCGCACAACCATGCTGGTCTGACACAACCTCATGCCAAGGCATAGAACATTTAATAATGGAAACGATTTTTGGACATCGCTTCCAATTACATAACAAGGTAATTACATTTCCTTATTTTTACTGTCTATATAAAGTATAGTATTAGTATCTAATAATAATAATAATAATAGTTAATCATTCATATAGCGCACTCCTCCATCAAATGTGGAGCTCTATGCGCTTAACAACAAAATTAAAAGCAAGAAATTCAACAACAAAAACAAATAATCGCTCACACACATGCAAATAGACATACACATGCACACACCACCCCCACCCACCCATACACGCAGGCACGCACGTATGCACACACACACTCACTCACGCACACACACACACCATTACCATCACTACCACTCGCCCCACCCAAGAACACAATACAATCAGTTGAATAAAGCATAAACACACACACTCTCTATCTCTCTCTGTGAGTGTGACTCTCTCGCAACAAAGCTGATGTAGACATTGCAATCAACACACAGTGAAACTAATAGGGGGGGGGGGGGGGAGGGGGGGGTGGGGGGGAGAATAGAGTCAATCAATGTATAAAGAACACACTCACAGTTTGAGTAATCAGTAATTGTGAAACAAAATAAAAGCAAGCAAATATGTTTTGTTAGTATAATGTTTATTTTATACAAATCATAAACATAAATCTGTATTGATTAAGTATGATTAAG
>CM065705.1:8241949-8256949 GCA_017654935.2 Phymorhynchus buccinoides | reverse complement strand
CTTTTCACTTTCCCTTCGTGTTCCTTTTTTCAGTTTTCATCTTTCCCTTCGAGTCCCGTTTTCAGTTTTTCACCTTTCCCTTCGTGTCGATGTTTGGTTTTCAGTTTCCATCTTTCCCTTCGTGTACCTTTTTCAGTTTCCATCTTTCCCTTCGTGTCTCTTTTTCAGTTTTCAATTTTCCCTTCGAGTCCCCTTTTCAGTTTCCATCTTTCCCTACATGTCCCTTTTCCAATTTTGATCTTTTCCCTCGTGTCCCTTTTTCAGTTTCCATCTTTCCCTTCGTGTCCCTTTTCCAATTTTGACCTTTTCCCTCGTGTCCCTTTTTTCAGTTTCCATATTGCCCTTCGTGTCTCTTTTTCAAGTTCCATCTTTCCCTTCGTGTCCCTTTTTCCACTTTTCACGTTTCCATTCGTGTTCCTTTTTCAGTTTCCATCTTTCCATTCGAGTCCCGTTTTCAGTTTTCACCTTTCCCTTCGTGCCTGGTTTTCAGTGTCCATCTTTCCCTTCATGTTCCTTTTTTGAGTTTTTACCTTTCCCTCCATGTCCTATTTTTGCTTTCTCCTTTCCCTTCATGCACAGTTTTCAGTGTTCACCTTTCCCTTCGTGACACCTTTTCCAGTTTCCACATCTGTCCCTTCGTGTCTCCTTCTCCCAAACAGCGCCCAGAACGAGGCTCTGTACCTGGACCCCATGACGTAATATATGACGCAATTGAAGCTGGAGTTGATGTAGGTGAACATGACCAACACCCACATAGCCACGAGGTAGAAATTATGCTGTCGACCCCCTGCCCTCATTTCTGGAAAGAACAAATTCACCACACGGAACACGCAAGTAGGAGAAATACAGACGATGCAAAACACAGAACTGCCGATCAACGTTTTGGTCAAACCAACCTCCCGTGACGAAAGCGACGACGACGACGACGACGATGATGATGATGACGTTGCAGTGGTCCTCCACGTCACGATGTGACGTAGTTTGACGGCGGTGAGTAAGGTAGCCGCGAAGACTATGACTATCGACCCTCCGGGAAAAACTGCTCCGAAAAACACGCTGTCCAGAAAGTTGATGAGATCTTGGTGTTGGGTGTAAAAGGGGCCAGCGACCATAGTCTCTAACGTAACGCCTAAGTCAGGGTCGTGCACACACCCAACCCTGTATCGGTAAGCCACGATGAAGAATAAACTCAGCACCGACACGTAGACAACAACGATTATGCCAGCCATCGTTCGTGTGCGTATGAAATTCTGATATTTAAGAGGACTGAAGACGCAGAAACATCTCTCACAAGCTATGATGGCTGACAGACAGAAAGAAACGAATCCGAGACCCAGAAACACCACGAAATTGTTGTTGGTCAAAAACGCATTGGTCGGGGGAATTACTTCGACCGAATTGAAAATCAGATACATGTTTTCTACGTGAAGAAATGCGCTAGCCGTTAAGTAGAGAAAATCAGTCAGAGACAAGGAAAACAGGCAGAGGTTGACTCGATCGCGAAGACCTTGTTTGAAAAACACCGCCATGTTGATGACGTTGGCCGGTCCACCAATCAGAAACAAGATCCCGGTCATCACGTCACGAGTCTTCCTGGAAAAGGTTTCCACGTCAGCGCTGACGATGTTGTCACTGTTGTTCCAGGGAAGGTAGGGCATCTGACTGAAGCTGATTTCTGCGCAGTCCGTTTGAAGAGAGGTGTTAGTGTTGTGAGCAGTAGTTTGTATGGTGGTTTGGTGCGTGATTGAATTTAGTTCCTCCATCGTATTATTTCACTTTTGATGAGTAGAATCAAAAAGCCTGAATATACAAAGAGTAATTACTCCGAAGCTGTCTGAAGTCGGGTTTTTTTCTCCCACCCTTTCACCTACACTACAAGTGGGGGTCATTGTGAACTCACTCAATGCCTACTGTTGCCATACTTTTCACCGTCACGGTTAGTAGGTTACTGAAACCGGTTTTTTTTTGCTCCCACCCTTTCACCTACACTACAGGTGGGGGTCATTGTGAACTCACTCAATGCCTATTGGATATCATCTCAGTAGTTGGCCCTCCCTAGTCATGTCTATTATCTTTTTACATTATAATTTTAGAACGTTATTAGTTTCGTTATTTTACATAAGATTATTACCATTTGTTTTTAACTTAGTGCTGGTTTGCTTTTATTGTGGACTTTCTATCTGGTGCAAAGAGGACAACCATTCTCTTGTAGAAAGTCTTCTTGCTCAGCTTGAATGTTGACTGGACAAACTTTGCACCACTTGGATTTTTTTTTATGTTTGTGGCGGTACCATAGCCAATGACGTTTATCCGAGGCGTGGTTACCGATGCACATATCTATATTTTTAAAAACTCGGGACTTTACTGGTGTTGCACTGTCTCCGGGCATTGCAGCCAGTATTGTTCCCACCATCTTTGTAACTACAAATGTCCCATATGTGTCTGTTCCAGACCGAGAGGACGTAAAACACCATTTTTCTTCTTCAATCTTTGCAGCTGTCTTTGCATAGGCACTGTCCATCTCCCCCATTGGGAGAAAAGGCGAAACAGCAGTTTATTTTATTTTTATATTCTTCTTTTCAGAACACATAGCAAATCGTAAAGTTAAAGCTAATAATAATATGGGAATGGGAAAGCTAACTGAGTTTGTTTCTGAGGTTCACAAATACAGACAATTAATTCACGAAGACCAAACAGGATTCATAGCTGGAAGATACATTGGTGACAACATAGTTACGTATTATATGTGACTTAATTTATTATCTTCAAAAAAGAAATTTACCTGGACTTTTGGTCTCAATTGACTTCGAGAAGGCATTTGACTCAGTAAATTGGAAATATATGCAAAATGTCTTAGAAATGTTTGGCTTTGGGAAGGATATAGGCCAATGGGTAAATACGTTTTATTATGATATAAAATCTTATGTTATAGTAAATGGGAAATTATCACAAAGCTTTCCCGTAGGGCGGGGTTGTAGGCAGGGGGATCCGATTTCACCTTATTTGTTTGTACTTTGTGCAGAACTATTAGCTTCAAAAATTCGTGAAGATAAAGACATAAAAGGAATACAGATAACTGACTCAGAATTTAAAATTACCCAGTTTGCCGATGACACATCATTTATGTTGGAGGGTGACGAAAAATCATATGAAAAACTGTTTTTGACGCTTGACGAATTTGAAGAAATATCTGGCCTAAAACTTAACTTTGAAAAAACTATCAACGTATGGTTAGGCTGCAAAAAGAACTCAAATGTCGAATATTTACGAAATAAAAAAATGAAATGGAATCCACCTAAGTTCAAAATCCTAGGACTCTGGCTAACAAATGATCTATTAAATATAACTGAAATTAACATGGTTGACAAAATGTATGAAGTCAAAACATTGTTTAAAATTTGGTCAAAAAGAACATGTACCCCTTTAGGTAAGGTAGCTGTTTTAAAATCTTTAGTTCTTTCAAAATTAATTTATTTATGGATATTACTACCAAATCCACCAGACAGTGAAATACAGAAGCTGTCAAACAGATTTTTGGCAGAATAACTGTCTCTAATGTGTGTCCTTATTGTGACTCGTTACATTTAAGCCCTGGTTGGTATTGTTTCTGTGATGAAATTGTTGATTTGATGCAGTTTGCAACCGGTGCGCGTCTCAGCCTTGCCCCTGCAACCCAAAGGCAAAATTTTGATTAGAGAGTTTTATGTGATTATAATACGTTTCTAATCTGTTGTTTTGATTCATGTTTTTGTTGGTAAGTTATTGTTTTATTTGTTTTTCTTTCCATTGTACACTAATATTGATGTTGTGCTGTTTATTTCCATGCTTGTGGCAGCCAATATTATGTAATTGAAAATTGTTGGAGTGCCATGCATAAGCTCTAAGCTTGTTGTGCTCTTCTTATTTAAATTATGTGCTGCTGTATGTGCTTTATTTGATTAAAACTTGTTTAAACCAAATACAGAAGCTACAAAAATTATGCTTCGAATTTGTATGGGATAAAAAACCCGATAAGATCAAACGAATTCTCTCAATTCATGACACTGAAAATGGAGGCATAGGAATCCCAAACATACAAGCATACATTCAAGCACTAAAATTGTCATGGTTAAAAAAACCTACTTACATGCGATAAAAAAAAATGGAAGAAAATAATACACAATTTAGATTCTGATATATTAAATTTCAGCAACTTTGGACCAAAAAAGTTTATACATAATAATGCATTCCATTGTTTTTGGACGGACGTATTCAAGGCATATGATAAACTAAGCTTAAATGTTAAATTAAAAGACCAGAGAGAAATTAATTCTGAACCTATATTTTACAACGACAAGTTTCAAATAAATGACAGTTATTTTTTATATAAGTCATGGATAAGAAAAGGAATATATTTTGTGCAAGATTTATTGAAAGACAATGGAAACTTTTTAACATTTAGGGATTTTTCGCAGAAGTATGGAATAACTGTTAATTTTCTTAGTTATCTAAGCTGTGTTCAATCTGTTCAAAACTATATGAGACAAAGAAATATTACTTGCGAAAACAAAGAAAAAAATGAACATGCAAAAGCATTGAAAATTATATTTAGCGTGAAGAAAGGAAGTAAAGTGTATATATAACTTAATTTTAGAGCAGAATGAAATCTATGATATACACGCTTTTATGAAGTGGGAAAGAAAACTTGACGTAATTATTGATTGGGAAAAGGTCTTGAAAAAAGTAAGAAAAATTAAAGAAATAAAATTTAGATGGTTTCAACTTAAAATATGTCATAGGATCCTCGTAACAAACTGCACTTTGAAAAGAATGAGAATCATTGATCACGAAAAATGTAACTTTTGTAATGAGGGAATAGATACTATTCAACACTATGTATGGTATTGTGAATACTCCCAACTGTTTTGGATGGATTTAGAAAGAATGTTGAAAAACAAGTGCTCAAACTGTGAAAGACTAATGCTAACTGCCGAACTGGTTTTATTTGGTGAAGACAGTAGGACAATAACAGATCAAACGTTCGATCTGATAATAGTAATTGCCAAGTATTTTGTATATCAATGTAGAATAAATAAAATAAAACCGAATATTCAGAACTTTAGAAATGAACTAATGAAACAATACACCGTAGAAAAATGTACGCATGTAATGGAAATGCGCCTTGATGATTTCCAAAGAAAGTGGTTGCCTTACTTAAAATTGATACCTATGTCGACCTAATTATCACTATGTTTCTTATTTAATTAAGTCTGTGTAAGATATTGTACATGGTGTTTAGTCCACTGCATTTGGTTTGGAAATGTTGAAGTTGAATTTTGTAAAACCACTGTATAATAATATTCCAGTAATGTTATTTCACTATTGTTATAGCACAGTTCAAAAGTTTTTTCTTTTTTCATATAATGTATATGTATTTTCTTATTATGCATTATTATTATTATTAGTAGTAGTAGTAGTAGTAGTAGTAGTAGTAGTAGTAGTAGTAGTAGTAGTAGTAGTAGTAGTAGTAGTAGTAGTAGTAGTAGTAGTAGTAGTAGTAGTAGTAGTAGTAGTAGTAGTAGTATATATATTTTTTTTATTTTTTTTTTTTTTAATTTATTATTATTATCATTATTATTATTGTTGTTATTATGAATATTATTATTATTATTTGTTGCTGTTGTTGTCACCCTTTTTTTTCTTTCCTTTTTCTCTCTCTTTCTCACCTGTATCAGAAAAAACCACCTTGTTGATTGTAACGTTCATTTAGGGAAAAGAGAACCTTCATTGCAAGGGGAATTTTTTTTATTTTAAATACAGACATTGGACACAAAAAAGTTTTATCAAAGCAAATTATCTATCTATCTATCTATCAAGATGAGATCTTGGTGTTGGATGTAAAACAGGCCAGCTCACATGGTCTCTAACGTAACGCCTAAGACGGGGTTGTGCGAGAGAGAGAGAGAGAGAGAGAGAGAGAGAGAGAGAGAGAGAGAGAGAGAGAGAGAGAGAGAGAGAGAGAGAGAGAGAGAGAGAGAGAGAGAGAGAGAGAGAGAGAGAGAGAGAGAGAGAGAGAGAGAGAGAGAGAGAGACTCAAAACTTTTAATTGCAAAGGCCACCGACCTATCTGCAAGGAGGTCAAAGAACAAAATATAGAATCACACACGCGCGCACACACACGCGCACACACACATGTGCGCGCACACACATGTTGCATTTGCAAAGAAAACATGTGCATCAAAAGGATACAGGGAAAATAATACATACATAGGCATGCGTTTTACATTTAACCGGCGATTGAGCTATTTGATATACACAAAAGTTCTCTTTTCTTCATGGCAAAGAATATAAACATTGCAACTGAACGGGTTACTTCCCTTTGATCATTTTGAAGAAAAAGCGCGCGAGAGAGAGAGAGAGAGAGAGAGAGAGAGAGAGAGAGAGAGAGAGAGAGAGAGAGAGAGAGAGAGAGAGAGAGAGAGAGAGAGAGAGAGAGAGAGAGAGAGAGAGAGAGAGAGAGAGAGAGAGAGAGAGAGAGAGAGAGAGAGAGAGATGACAACCCTAACATTAACCCTCAACTGACAAAATTAATGAATGAGAAACCCAGGTCAACACACTCACACTTCGACAAGTAAAGGGAAGTAACAATTTAGCAGAGAGGTGGCCTGCTTCAAGGCAAGATTTTTTGGAAAAAAACCCGGCTCCAGTGACCTTGACCTTTGCCCAATGAACTGCATTTTTTTAACCTGGCCTAGATATACTAACTACCTATTCGCATGCAAAACTTGGAGCCTCCTAGGTCCCTCCATTCAAGATTTATGTCCCTTGGACTGTGTCTTGCACAAAACGGCTCCGGTGACCTTGACGTTTGATCTATGACCTTCAATTTCTCACTTGGCCTAGATATTGTTAGCACCTACCCGCAGGCAAAATGTGAGACTCGTGGGTCCTTCCGTTCAAACGTTATCGTGTTAACATTGTTAGTCAGATAGTCAGATAGTCAGATATATAGCAACATCATTCTCTGAAAACACTACCAGCTTCGCTCAAGCTTTGCCCTCGCGGCTGGTAAACATACAGTCATACAGTGTTGGGCATACCTACTATTAATTACGCGATTTGTTTTGTTAAGTTCATAAGGCAGCCATCAAATTCATTATACCGACATAATTGAAGCATAACGACATGCCTTGTACAATGAATTCCCTACAGCCGGGTTGCTGAGTTTAAAATCAAATCAAATTTTAGGCAGATATGGTTGTCGTGAATGTACGAGTATACTGGTAAATGGGGTAGAATGAGTACAAGAACGTTCTGGAAGTACGTTCGTGCGGCTTGCCATCTTGTGATGTCCCTTTCTCTCGATGTGTCTGTCTGTTTGTCCGTCTGTCTTTTTCTCGTCTTGCGAACAGAAAACTAAACTGATGCAAATAAATTAAAGAAATACCTGAGATTTTGTATTTTCCTTATTCATTCAAACACAAGCAGCAGCAGCAGCAGCAGCAGCAACAACAACAACAACAACAACAACAACAACAACAACAACAACAACAACGACAACAACAACAACAACAACAACAACAACAACAACAACAACAACAACAACAACAACAACAACAACAAGAGTGTAGAGTGGCACAGTGGTAGCGCGTTCGCTTCGTGTCAAGTAAACCCGAGTTCGAACCTGGGTACAGGGGATTTTTTTTTTATCTCACTTTGCACTAGGCCTTACGGTCTGAACGTGGAGTCTTTCGGATGAGACAATAAACCGAGGTTCCGTGTGCCCATGCACTTAGCATGCGCTAAACCCAGTGGCAACGAAAAAGTTGTCATTTGGACAAAATGTACCCACTCCCCTTTCCTTCCTCATCACTGACATCAGTCACACAAAAATCGCATGCACATTTTTTTTCGACGCGCTCTCCAGGTGGGAGCAACTCGAATTTTGACAGAGACGCCTCTGTGACTATAAAATACCTAATGCCTGTTAATACCTAATACAACAGCAAGTGTACTGTTTTATGTAGATTTTATCTGAGAAAAAATAATTGACAACAACAACATCAACAACAACAGCAAGTGTACTGTTTTATGTAGATTTGTTCTGAGAAAAAACACACTTAAACTTTTGATTTTGACTTTAAAAAAACAACGGATGAGTGAATAGTGCGAGTATGTGTCTGTGAGTGTAAGTACACGTGACTGTTTTGTGTATGTGAGTGCGCGTGTGTGTTGTGTGTGTGTGTGTGTGTGTGTGTGTGTGTGTGTGTGTGTGTGTGTGCGTGCGTGCGCGCGTGTTTGTACAAGTGTATGTTTGAGTAAGTTTGTGTGCGTTTTAAGTGATAATGTGTTTTCTGTGTGTTTGATGAAATGTGTGTGGGTCTGAGGGTCTATGTCTGTGTGCAAGAACGCGTTCACTCGCGTGCGTGCACGTACGTGCGTGTGTATCTGTTGTGCGTGTGTGTCTGTTGTGTGTATGTGTGCGTGTGTGAGTGTTTCAATGCTGATTGCAAAGCGCTTTATGCACGATAAAAAGCGCTAAAAAAGTGTCCGTTTATTATTATTATTATTATGACCTCGACCACACTGGGTCAGTCTGAGATGGATGGACATCAAACTAGCTACGTCAGCACGTCACTCTGTCGTTTCCGACCATGACTACCAGCTACGTCAGCACGTCACTCTGTCGTTTCCGACCATGACTACCAGGCAGGAGAGGGGGGGCAGCTGCTGTTTTAGAGGGCTGGGCTAGATATTGCCCAGGGTCAATCCCCACTCTCTCGGCCTAAAGGATCTGAGGAAGCTGGCGTTGGAAATGTTCCATCGATGGCTAGCTTGGGGTCAGTTGGGCGGATGGCTCGTGACTCCATACGGGGAGCTGGACCACCCCGCCCCCCTCCACGAGTCTCTCCCCGTGGGGATGCCGGGGGGGGGGGTCTTCCGTAAAAATAGTTCCCCCACATTCTGGAAGTTCTGTGCTTGTAACTTCCTCTAATCTGCCACTTTCTTTTGACTCTGCCTTTTTCCTTTGTTTTCTGTCATCTACTACCTTTCTGACTTATTGGCCCATTCTCCTGCTTTTTTTAAATTTTAAAAACAATCTTCCAAATAACTTTTCTCTTTCCCAAATCGGAAGGCGTCGGCTGTGCGCAGCGGGGAGACCAGTGAAAACTGAATACGGACACATGCGTACTTTACCCATTATGGCCTTTTGGTCTGGGAACGCAGAAGAAGAAGAAGAAGAGGAAGAGGAGGAGGAGGAGGAAGAAGAAGAAGAAGAAGAAGAAGAAGAAGAAGAAGAAGAAGAAGAAGAAGAAGAAGAAGAAGAAGAAGAAGAAGAAGAAGAAGAAGAAGAAGAAGAAGAAGAAAAGAAGACAGGGCTCCCAATCGTCCCGCAAAACAAGGGGTCCCAGGGACTCCTTCACTTACAGTATAGAGGGTCCTAGAGGCGGGATAGAGGGTCCCAGTGGCACTGCGAATGCTAAAAAGAATTTTTCTAGTGCATCCCTGCGACCCCCTGCACATTCTTTTAGAGGGTCCTGTAGAATTGTAGTACTTCATAGACCCCGAAATGGGGGTCCCTGGGAACCCTCAGAAGAGGAAGAGGAGAAGGAAGAAGAAGAAGAAGAAGAAGAAGAAGAAGAAGAAGAAGAAGAAGAAGAAGAAGAAGAAAGAAGAAGAAGAAGAAGAAGAAGAAGAAGAAGAAGAAGAAGAAGAAGAAGAAGAAGAAGAAAGAAGAGGAGAAGAAGAAGAAGAAGAAGAAGAAGAAGAAGAAGAGGAAGAGCAGGAGAAGAAGAAGAAGAAGAAGAAGAAGAAGAAGAAGAAGAAGAAGAAAGAAGAAGAAGAAGAAGAAGAAGAAGAAGAAGAAGAAGAAGAAAAGAAGAAAGAAGAAGAAGAAGAAGAAGAAGAAGAAGAAGAAGAAGAAGAAGAAGAAGAAGAAGAAAAGAAGAAGAAGAAAGAAAAAGAAGAAGAGGAGAAGAGGAGAAGGATAAGAAGAAGAAGAAGAAGAACAAGAAGAAGGCTATCTAATCCCTTCGGCTGCAGTAGTAAAAGTCGGTGCCAAATGTCCCATAGTTCCAGAACCATAGTCTTTAACAAAAGACTGGAGCTGTACCATGGCTTTCCGCTGCTGTAGAACATTGGTTAATTACTACACAGGTCTCATCTTACTGTTGGCCCCCTATTACATACGGGCCAGTGTTGATCGTTGGTCAAAGCCATTAGATTAATAAAGACTAGAATATGGGCATAACGTATCACTCAGGAAACCCTGGCATTAAAATCGTACATTTCCCCGTGGGGATACCGGGGGATCTTTTGTATAAATAGTTCCCCCACCTTCTGGAAGTTCTGCGCTTGTAACTTCCTCTAATCTGTCATTCTCTTTGACTCTGCCTTTTCCCTTTGCTTACTGTCATCTACTATCTTTCTGCCTTACCGGTCCATTCTCCTGCTTTTTTTCACGAAACACTTTCAAAAACATTTCCTTCAGCCGAAGTCGGACTTGCTGGGCCTAACTATTTCTTAGTTATGCGCATGACGGCAGCATGACGCATCTGCGTTTATAATTGACAGGAAACTGTCTGAGTGATCGAAAAAGAAGAAGAAGAAGAAGAAATCGTACATTTCGAAGTAAGTATGTGGTGTAGAGTGGCACAGAGGTAACGCGTTCGCCTTGTGTCAAGTAAACCCGAGTTCGAACCTGGCTACAGGGGATTTTCCCTCTCACTTTGCACTAGGCCTTACGGTCTGAACGTGGAGTCTTTCGGATGAGAAGATAAACCGAGGTCCCGTGTGCCCATGCACTTAGCACACGTTAAACCCAGTGGCGACGAAAAAGTTGTCATTTGGTCAAAAATGTACCCCCCCCCACCCCCCCACACACACACACACACACACACCTTTCCTTCCTCATCAGTCACAAAAATCGCATGAAAACAAAATTGGGTGGCGTGCCTCTGGTTGTGACGCGCTCTCCAGGTGGGAGCAACCCGAATTTCACAGAGACGCCTCTGTGACTATAAAGTACCTAAGGAAAATAGCTTTTGCATGACTTAATAAGTTAATAGTCTTGTAGAAGGATAATATACCAAAGTAAAGAATGAAAACTGTAGGCGAGGCGAGGCTTGCACGGTATTTTTGCTTTAATTGATTTTTAGTTTAGATACAATAATGCATGCACGGTACGTACATGTAATCTACGTGCGCATTTATTTTGCTTTTCTTTATTGATTAGATGCGGCCTGCTATTTTTGGTGAAGCCCAATTCTGAGTTTATAGATCTTCCGACTTTCTTTCTACCTTTTTAAGGAATAAGAAGTGAAATCGATTTAGCTGTGTGTGTGTGTGTGTGTGTGTGTGTGTGTGTGTGTGTGTGTGTGTGTGTGTGTGTGTGTGTGTGTGTGTGTGTGTGTGTGTGTGTGTGTGTGTGTGTGTGTGTGTGTGTGTGTGTGTGTGTGTGTGTGTGTGTGTGTGTGTGTGTGTGTGTGTGTGTGTGTGTGTGTGTGTGTGTGTGTGTGTGTGTGTGTGTGTGTGTGTGTGTGTGTGTGTGTGTGTGTGTGTGTGTGTGTGTGTGTGTGTGTGTGTGTGTGTGTGTGTGTGTGTGTGTGTGTGTGTGTGTGTGTGTGTGTGTGTGTGTGTGTGTGTGTGTGTGTGTGTGTGTGTGTGTGTGTGTGTGTGTGCGTGCGTGTGTGTGTGTGTGTGTGTGTGTGTGTGTGTGTGTGTGTGTGTGTGTGTGTGTGTGTGTGTGTGTGTGTGTGTGTGTGTGTGTGTGTGTGTGAGCGCGCGTGTGTGTGTGTTGTGTGTGTGTGTGTGTGTGTGTGTGTGTGTGTGTGTGTGTGTGTGTGTGTGTGTGTGTGTGTGTGTGTGTGTGTGTGTGTGTGTGTGTGTGAGCGTGCGTGTATGTGCCGTTTTGTTTTTGTTCGATCTGCGTACTAATGTCAATAATGTTTTAAAATGTCAGACATTGACAGTGTTTACGTGCACGTGTGTGTGTGTGTGTGTGTGTGTGTGTGTGTGTGTGTGTGTGTGTGTGTGTGTGTGTGTGTGTGTGTGTGTGTGTGTGTGTGTGTGTGTGTGTGTGTGTGTGTGTGTGTGTGTGTGTGTGTGTGTCTGTGTGTGTGCGTGTGTCTGTGTGTGTGTCTGTGTGTGTGCTTGCGTGCAAGCATGTTAGTGCGATTATAGATGTATAGATTTTGTGTTCTTCTGTGGCGTATGTTTTGGCAAGTGTGTACACATTAATTACGCGCGTGCATGTGTGCATGCATATTTGCTATTTTTATATGTCTGTCTGCATGCGTGCACCTGAGTGTGTCTATGTGCACGCGCATCTGAATGCGCGTGCTTGCTGTTCTTGTGCTTATTCTTTTGGCATTTACGTTGTTGTTTTTAAATGAAAGAGCGTGGGCATGTGCGCATGCAATTTTCTTTTGTAAAAAACAATCAATAAAGAAAATGAAATAATAATAGTCTTACCTACACATCGATTATATAATGATGTCTTCGTGTATTGATTATGAAGTAGCATAAGCTAAATGTATTTGAACAAAAGTAAAGGAGTCATTTAAGTGTGTGTATGCGTGTGTGCGTGTGCCTTACTATCTTATATGCCTCGAAAGAGAGTCCCAGAATGCATTGTGATCTTATTTCCTAGGTCTTTCCCAAGAGTCGTCCCAAGAGGGCAAAATATACTCATCTCCAAAGGAAACGCGAATGAAATGCAAACATTTCATATGCTGTTTTCAGTGCTTAAAGTACCGGTCATAAACTTTGTGATGAAGTAATATTGTAACCCATCGTCCGAACACTTATGTAATGTAAACATATCAGGAACAGTTTAAAGTATAAAAGGATGAAAGAGGATGTGTGGTGGGGAAAAAGAGAAACAAAAAGACTACACATAATATTATGCCAAAAAAAGGGAACAAGAAAAAAAAAAAAAAAAGGAAGAAAGAAAGGAGAAAAAAAGCCAAAATGAAGGCGGAAGTGGTGGTGGGTTGCATGATGAGTGAGCAAGATAGCGGAGAGCAGATGAATGATTGGGTGTGGTTGAGAGTTACATATCATTTGTTTAAATGAAAGTTTATGTTTCATGTCTTTAATTGATATTTTTATTTTGATATATCTCATTTTATTTTACACTGTGGAAGACAAGTTTCCATAATTATGCGTTGTACAATGCCAATGGACAATAAAGAAACTTATGACTTATGACAAATGCGCCCATGGGGGACCGTTTGAGACAGTACGTGAAATGTGATTTAAATGTTCAAATGTACATGCCTGTGTCGATAAGATTTGATGGACTAGGAGTGTTCAGACATGAATAACGAATGGAACGACACCCTAAAGTTTATTCTCACCCTTATCATTTGCGCGTAAAAGAAATCCAAAGACGTGGCCTCAAAAGCGCAATTTGCTCTCTGGCCTCTCAGAGACATATATGATGACGTCATAGATGTTAAAACAATATTACGAAAGACATCACTGTCAGTTTACTTGATCGCTAATACAGTTTCAGGTTAATTGGTGGGGCAGTTCCTTGGGCAGAAGCAGTTACGTCTTGTGGCACGGAAATGAGGCTAAGCTGCCATATTGGAGAGTCACGTGATTTCTGATAGGAGAAACTGTGGATCTGTCTGGTTTGCACATTTTTTGTAGACGATACTTTCAAGAAAATATACTGTGTAAATCCTCCATATTTTTGTAAAAACACCCCATTGATTTTGCGATTGAGCCTGGTCACGTGACCAGTGGCACAATTGTGGAAAACACTAATTCGTCTTTTCTCATACACTAATTGCTCTTTCCCCATGAATTGCCATCATGACAAAAGAGCAATTTAAGTGGGGTTTTGGGGGGACAAATGTGTCACTGGTCACGTGATGAGGCCCAATCACAAGCTTAAAGACCCACCAGATCACGTGTCAAAATCACGGGTTTCACGGGTTTTCCCTTTTATAGCTGGAAAAAAATCTTGTTTTGACCAGGTCTCACTACCAAGCAAATGCCCCCAAATTTAAATAAATAAATCATTTTAAAGAGCAGCCTCAATTTGAACATGGGGGCATTTCCATGTGGGTCACAGCTACCCAGAAAAACAAACAAGGGACTTAATCGTGGCGCGTCTGTGTATCTTTAAAGACACACTGACGCACCACGATTAAGTCCCTTGGTATTTTCTAGGTAGCTGTGACCCACATACAAATGTCCCCAACTTCAAATTGAGGCTGCTCTTTAAAATGATGTTTCGTTTTCAATTTGGGAACCTGGTCAAAACAAGATTTACAAAAGTATAGATTATGTACACAGTATATTTTCTTGGAAGTATCGTCACCAAAATAATGTGCAAACATGTTGAGGGTCTTCAGACCGATCCACAGCTTCATCAAAGCCTGTCATGAATCACGTGACTGTCCAATATGGCGGTTTAGTCCCACTTTAGTGACACGTGTTAAAACTGCTTCTGCCTAAGGCACTGCTCCAACAATTCAGTTGAAACTTTCTTAGCGATCGAGTATAGTCACCATAATGTCTTCCATATCATTCTAAACCTCGGTGACGTCATAATTGTGTTCTGAGAGGCCAAAGGGCAAATTGCGTTAATTTGGTGAATTTGTTTGGATTTCTTTTCCGCGAAAATGATAAGAGTGAGTATAAAATTTAGGGTGTGGCATTATTTATTAGTCATGTCTGAACACTGCTGTACCATTAAATGTTATTGGCACGGTGCGCAAGGGCATCGCATTTGTATATGCAAAATGACAAAAATAATAATGTTATAAAATTATAATTTAAAAAATAATAGACATGACTAGCAAATCGTAAAGTTAAAGTAAACTGAGTTTGTTTCTGAGGTTCACAAATACAGACATTCGACACAAAAAAAGTTTTATCAAAGCAAACTATTCTGCATTTCAAATGCACCAACTTTTTAGTCCTTCAGACTAGGGGAACGGCGCTCAGCTTATAACTGAGATTTTATATTCATTCTATTTTTATCCAAAGTTTGGATTCCATCTC
>CM065705.1:8225637-8241449 GCA_017654935.2 Phymorhynchus buccinoides | reverse complement strand
TGGCCCATCTCATTATGCGTGCATTGGTGAACTCAGCAGAGTTCAAGTAACTCAGTGGCTGATGATCGGTTTGCAACACAAAAGTTACACCTCTCAGAAACAGTTCAAACTTACGCTCTCCCCACACGATGGCCAAACACTCTTTCTCTATTGTAGAGTAGTTCTTTTCAGCTCTGCTCAGTTTCTTGCTGGCGTAACTAACCGGGTGAAGCTTCCCGTCGTGTGATTGGAGAAGGACAGCTCCAACCCCGTCGTTTGAAGCATCCGTCCGCAGCACAAACGTCTGAGAAGAATCCGGCAGGCGGAGAACGGGTTTCTCAGTCAAGGCCTGCTGGACAGTAGTGAAGGCTCGTTCCTGGGCCTCTCCCCACGTGATCTGGTTCGGCTGTCCCTTCTTCTGTAGATCCGTCAGTGGAGCGGTGATGGCCGCGAAGTTCGGGATGTACTCACGGTAGTAGTTGGCAAGCCCCATGAACGAACGGACTTGCTTCTTAGTAGCCGGACGTTCCGCTTCTTTGATTTTTCGTACATTCTCTTCGTGAAGGCCTTTCTTCCCCTCATTTAGGTTGTGGCCAATGAAGTCAAAGTTGTCCGTCCCCAAGAGACACTTTTTCGGACGGATGGTCAGGTTGGTACTCGTCAGCTTCTGAAAGAGTTCTTGATGTGCTCGGCCCATGTTTTGGTGTGGACAAGTACGTCATCCCAGTAAAAGACAACATTCTCCATGTCGCCCACAATCTTCTTCAGTCCTCTCTTCAGTGTGGCTCCACTGTTCACCATTCCAAAGGGCATCTTCAAGAACTCATATTGCCCATCTGGTGTGACAAAGGCTGTTTTGGGGATGTCTTTCTCAGCCACCTTCACCTGATAATACCCCTTGCTATGGTCAATCTTGGAGAAATAGTGACTACCACTCACTTTCTGGAACAGTTCATCGGCTGTTGGCATGGGTTCTGGGTCAAACACAGTCAGTTTATTGAGCTTGCGGTAGTCCACGCAGATACGATCTGACCCATCTGGTTTTGTCACTATGACAACAGGTGAGGCATAGGGAGATTGGGATTCTCTGATGATCTCCAAGTCCACCATTTCCTTGATGTCTGCCTTCAGTTTCTCTTGTGCGTGGTAGGGCAGCCGGTAGGGTTTGCAATACACCAGTTTCTCAGACGTGAGGTTAACTTCATGCTGGATAGAGGTTGTGGTGCCAGGATCAGGAGTGAATCGGTCTTGAAATTCTTCTGTCAGCTTTCTCAGTTCATCAATTTGACAGTCATTCAGTTTTTTCCCGAACTGAACGTCCTTCAAGCTTTCTTCAGGCTTCATCTCGTTCAGGTCAAACAGGTCTTCTTCATGAACAGTTTCTTCATCGTGGATGATGACTGCTGCTTGCTGCTTGTCTCGAGCCATTCTCTCTACATACTTCTTCAGGAGGTTGGCATGGAAAGTCTTGGTCCTCTGTTTCACTTTCACCTGGTAGTCATTCAAACCGACCACTTTCTCAATGATGTAAGGACCCTTCCACTGCATCAAGAGTTTGTTGGCATCGGTTGGCAGGAGGATCAATACCTTTTCTCCTGGCTGGAATTTCCGGTCTTTTGCCTTGCGGTCGTAGTAATGCTTTCCCTTGGTCTGGGACCTTTCCAGTTCTCCTTGGGCCAATTTGAGGGTTTCTTCCAGTTTCTCTCTCAGGTCGACGACGTACTGGTAGCTGGTCTTCACCTCAGGGGTTCCAATGTCCTTAGTCCATAGCTCCTTTAGGATATGCATGGGTCCCCGGAGAGTCCTGCCGTAAAGTAACTCGAAAGAGGCAAATCCTGTGGACTCTTGTGGGACTTCGCGATAGGCGAACAGCAAGGCATTCACATAGCGATGCCACAGCCTGGGTTGTTCCACACAGAGCTTCTTCAGCATAGCCTTCATGGTACCGTTGAACTTTTCGACCAGTCCATTGCACATCGGGTGGTATGGAGTGGTTGTCAAGTGGCGGATGCTCAACAAACGGTTGACCTCCTCCATGCAGTCAGAGACGAACTGGGTCCCCATGTCGGTCAGGATTTCTTCTGGTATCCCCAGGCGACTGAAGATGTTGACCAAGGCCTCAGCCACGGTGGGAGTGTCGATCTTCTTCAGGGGGACAGCCTCAGGATATCTCGTGGCGTAGTCCACCAGGGTGAGGATGTACCGGTGACCATCTTCGCTGGGAGGGGTGATCGGGCCCACCAGGTCCACGGCAACTCTCTTGAAGGGTTGGTCTATTAGGGGCATCTTCTGCATAGGAACCTTTGGAACTCTTCCCTTCTGTACAGTCTTCTGACAGATGTCGCAAGATCTGCAGAATCGGATCACGTCACCCCCAACGTCAGCCAGTAAAAGGCTGCCTGGATCCGGTCAAGGGTTTTGCTGGTCCCTAAGTGTCCACCCATCAAGGAATCGTGCGCCAGCTTCATCACTTGCTCTCGGAGGGGTGTTGGTACCACTACTTGCTGTACCATTTTGCCGTTTTGGTCTTTGGAGAATCTGAACAAGACATCCTTCCTGGTCTCGAATAATACCCCCTTTCCCTTCTTCTTAATAGGTTCACTTCGGGCTCGTAGTTTCTCCAGGGACTGATCCACCTTCTGCATCTGAATCAGCTTCTCTCTTTTGACCCCTGTCATCTCCTTACAGTCTGCCACCTTCAGGGGAGTGGTTTGGTCTTTCTTCTTTGCCTGTTGCCTCATGGTCACTGCACAGGCCTTGGAGCTCCCCTCAGGGTCAGGGTCTTCAGCATGACGGGCATCTTCAACGTTGCCAATGATGAGGTCGTAGACTGGTGTCTTCATGCATAGGGTGTTGACTCTGCCCGACAAGTACGGTGTGTGGACCTCAATTTGGGCGAAAGGGATAAGACGTACAGTCCCATCTGCCAGGATGAGCGATGTCCATTCACCAGTTTTATTTTCTTCTGACACCAAACTCTCTTTGACGATGACGGCACTGCACCCAGTGTCTCTCAGAACAGTCACAGTCTCGGTGCCCACACGACCAGACACCACTGGCATGTTGTGGACTTCTTTCTCAGGCATAGCCGCATTGGAGACCGGCAGGAATGTTGACCCATCTGCGAGGGAGATGCGTCCAACCTTCATGAAGGCAGCTATCTGGTCTGGCGTCGCCTTCTGTTCTCCCTGCAGAATTTCTTCCGTCATTGCTGAGTCGTTGGTCAGGGCAGCAGCAGTGCAATGTTGATGTACCTGCACACCTCTTCGGGGTGGGGCGTGGTCTGGAGCAGGTCTACGGACCCCACCTTCAGACCGATTTTGTCCACCCAGGGTGCTCTTCTGTGGACAATGCATGGCTTTGCGTCCTCTTGAGCCGCAGGTGAAACACCTCAAGTTGTTGCTCTGACGACCCTAGTCACTTTCGGCCTTGTCATGGTTCTCCCTCTGCTAGTTCTGACAGTTTCAGTTTCCCCTGTTCTTTCAGGTACTGACTGAGTTCTTTGGGACACGCGTTGAAGAGTTGTTCTTTGATGACGAGGTCTCGGAGTTCATCATAGTCCTTTTCCAGGCCTGCCAGTTCAACCCACTTTTCTAGGTAAGAGCGTATCCGCTCGATGAAAAGAGCAGGTGTCTCCCCTTCCTCAGGTTTACATCGTCGAAATTTTCTTCTGTACCCATCTTCAGTGAAGTCGTATTGACGGAGCAAGGCCGCTTTCATCTCGTCATAATTTTCAGCGTCGTCCCTGGGTAGTCTGGTATAGAAATCCAGCGCCTTGCCTGTCAGTAAAGCACTCAGTCTTGTGGCCCAAGTCTCTCTTCTCCACTGGTAGATGGTTGCAAATGAGTGCATGTTGTCAAACCCTTCTCGGAAGAGTGGAAGTTTTGGTTGTGTCACCAGAAGTTCAGTTCCTTCCATTCTGGTTGGGTGCGGCTCTTCTGGCTGTCTTTGAGCTTCTAACTCCATTCTTCTTTGAGCAAGTTGTTGTTGACGTTCTCTCTCTGCTTCCTCAGCTTGCAGTAACAATCTCTTCATTTCTCTTTCTTGGGCTCTTTCTTATCTTTCTTTGGCTTTATCTTCTCTTTCTCTTTTTCTTCTCTTTCTTTTTCTTTTGCTTTCTCTTCTCGTTCTCTTTCTTCCTTGACGAACTTTCGTAGTTATCCCCCTTCGTAGCCCAGCTGTCTGCCGAGTTCAATCAACTTCTCCATTTAAATATGTTTCTTTGTCTTCTGTATGTATTTATTTGATTTTTGCCTATTATTTGTTTGGTTTTCTTCCTTGTGAAAAATGTGGAAATGAAAAAAAAAAGTTCAATAAAAATTTTTATTTTAAATTATCCATTTCCGAAGTCTTCTTGTTTCTGCGGCTCTGGAATCTTCTGGCTTCAGTCTGGAACTCACGTCCCCAGTAGGCTGAATTTCTGTCTTGGATACTGTAGAAGTCGGTCCCTCTTCTTCTTCTTCTTCTTCTTCTTCTTCTTCTTCTTCTTCTTCTTCTTCTTCTTCTTTTTCTTCTTCCCCCTCCTCCTCCTCCTCCTCCTCTTCCTCTTCTTCTTCTTCTTCTGCGTTCCCAGGCCAAAAGGCCATACTGGGTAAAGTATGTATGTGTCCGTTTTCAGGATCGCATAGAGTTGTAGTGAACTGACTTGGCTAAGTAACCTTTTCTGACAGTCTTTCACGACCTATAATACTCTGGTAGACAGTGGGTTATGTAGACTCTCTCTCCAAATCTTTCCTCTGCAGTCAAACACGAAGACGTTCAAACGAAGATTCTTCTTTTATTCAGCTCTCAATGTTGCCACTAACAACAATTCTCTGAATAGCACTGAATCAATCACAAACTGCCTAGATGTCTAACATATCTATGTCTCTCTCGACAGTGACTCACTGAATGATTAAATTATATAAGTTCTCAGCTAAGTATATAAACACAGAGGAATCCCTTTCTAGAAGATTCCTGTACATAACTTGTGACAGACCAATCCACAATAAACTTGTTTTCTGGTACAATCTCAACATTAAGACAAGGCAAATCTATATAAAGTTACTCCCCTTTCTAGAAAGATCCATTCTAGAAAGATCCTCAGGCTTCTTGATCTTACCAGACAAAACTTCGTTAAATTAACGCAAAAACTAACAAATCAATGGCTCCAATCATGAATTATGATTAACTGTCTTAAAGGGAACTTATTTTACGTTACGATTATTTTCCACAAATTTCTCGTTTGTCACAGAATTAACCACACTAATGTAGTGTTTACCAGAAATTTCTGGAGGAAAAAATCTTGTAGTCTCTGGAAACTTCCAGACAAGTCTAAAAATAAAAACCTACACTTTGCATCGTAACAGCGATTCACAATTATTTAAATAAATACATAGATCATAAATAAGCTAAAGTTTTCGTGTGAACTCTTCTTCTTCTTCTTCTTTTTTATCCTTCTCCTCCTGCTCTTCTTCTTCTTCTTCTTCTTCTTCTTCTTCTTCTTGTTTTTTCTTCTTCTCCTCCTCCTCCTAAAGTTCCTCTTCCTCTTCTTCTTCTTCTTCTGCAGCCCCAGGCAAAAAGGCCATAATGGGTTCTGAGCCCTTGATGTGTCCGTTTTCAGTTTTCACTGGTCTCCCCGCTGCATCTCAGCCGACACATTGGTGATTTAGGAGGAGCTCAAAGGAGAAAAGTTATTTGGAAGATTTTGTTTTGGGGGAAAAAGGCAGGAGTTCAAATGGGCCAAACATAAGTCAGAAAGATAGTAGATGACAGAAAGCAAAGGGAAAAGTTTCTTGCAGTGTCAAAAGAGAGTGGCAGATTAGAGGAAGTTACAAGCACAGAACTTCCAGAAGGTGGGGGAACTATTTTTGCGAAAGCCCCCCCCCCCCCGGTATCCCCACGGGGAGATATTCGTGGAGGGGGCGGGGTCGTCCAGTCTCCCCGTATGGAGGCACGAGGCATCCGCCCAACTGCCCCTCTCCCCAAGTAATCTAGGTTTCGAAGGACCATCTCCAACGCCAGCTGTCCTCAGATCCTTTAGGCCGAGAGAGTGGGGATGTACCCTGGGCAATATCTAGCCCAGCTCCCCTCTAAAACAGCAGCTGCCTCCCCCCCCCCCCCCCCTTCTCCTGCTTGGTAGTCATGGTCGGAAACGACAGAGTGACGTGCTGACGTAGCTAGTTTGATGTCCATCCATGTCAGACTGACCCAGTGTGGTCGAGGTAAACGACAGACGGTAGTGCTGACGTAGCTAGTTTGATGTCTATCCATGTCAGACTGACCCAGTGTGGTCGAGGTAAACGACAGACGGTAGTGCTGACGTTCCTAGTTTGATGTCCATCCATCTCAGACTGACCCAGTGTGGTCGAGGTAAACGACAGACGGAAGTGCTGACGTATCTAGTTTGATGTCCATCCATGTCAGACTGACCCAGTGTGGTCGAGGTAAACGACAGACGGTAGTGCTGACGTACCTAGTTTGATGTCCATCCATCTCAGACTGACCCAGTGTGGTCGAGGTAAACGACAGACGGTAGTGCTGACGTAGCTAGTTTGATGTCCATCCATCTCAGACTGACCCAGTGTGGTCGAGGTAAACGACAGACGGAAGTGCTGACGTAGCTAGTTTGATGTCTATCCATGTCAGACTGACCCAGTGTGGTCGAGGTAAACGACAGACGGTAGTGCTGACGTTCCTAGTTTGATGTCCATCCATCTCAGACTGACCCAGTGTGGTCGAGGTAAACGACAGACGGTAGTGCTGACGTTCCTAGTTTGATGTCCATCCATCTCAGACTGACCCAGTGTGGTCGAGGTAAACGACAGACGGTAGTGCTGACGTAGCTAGTTTGATGTCCATCCATCTCAGACTGACCCAGTGTGGTCGAGGTAAACGACAGACGCTTAGTGCTGACGTATCTAGTTTGATGTCCACCCATCTCAGACTGACCCAGTGTGGTCGTGGTAAACGAGCTGGGAGCACACACACACACACACACACACACACCACCAGTAAAGAATAAAGTGTTCACTCAATGAAAATTCAAGTGAGCGAATCCCACACTCTGCTGTTTCGTTCCACTATAGTGGACAGCGTGAGCTAAAGGGCCTATTCGCTCATCCGATTTTTAAAAAAGTCAAAATCAAAATTTTAAGCATATTTTTTCTCAGAAAAAATCTACATAAAACAGTACACTTGCTGTTGTTGATGTTGTTGTTTTGGTTAAGTTTTTGGTTAAGAAAAAATCTACATAAAACAGTACACTTGGTGTTGTATTAGGTATTAACAGGTATTAGGTATTTCATAGTCACAGAGGCGTCTCTGTGAAATACGGGTTGCTCCCACCTGGAGAGCGCGTCGCAAGCAGAGCGCGCCACCCAATTTAAAAAAACCATTTGCATGTGATTTTTGTGTGACTGATGTCAGTGATGAGGAAGGAAAGGGAGGGGGGTAAATTTGGACCAAATGACAACAAACGGTTGCCACTGGGTTTAGCGTATGTTAAGTGTATGGGCACACGGAACCTCGGTTTATCGTCTCATCCGAAAGACTCCACGTTCAGAACGTAAGGCCTAGTGCAAAGTGAGATGAAAAAAATCACCTGTACCCAGGTTCGAACTCGGGTTTACTTGACATGAAGCGAACGCGCTATCACTGTGCCACTCTACACTCTTGTTGTTGTTGTTGTTGTTGTTGTTGTTGTTGTTGTTGCTGTTGCTGTTGTTGTTGTTGTTGTTGTTGCTGTTGCTGTTGTTGTTGTTGTTGTTGCTGTTGTTGTTGTCGTTGTTGTTGTTGCTGCTGCTGCTTTGTGTTTGAATGAATAAGGAAAATATAAAAATCTCAAGTTTTTATTTTATTTTATTTCCATCAGTTTAGTTTTCTGTTCGCAAGACGAGAAAAAGACAAGCGGACAAACAGACAGACACATCGAGAGAAAGGGACAACACAAGATGGCAAGCCGCACGAACGTACTTCCAGAACGTTCGTTAAAATCGACAAACAACAGCTCTGACCAAAAACCTGTCGAACTCTGACACAGTTCAGGGCCGGTTTTTTCCTGGAGACTATCCGTAGGTTAGTCTGGTATAGAAATCCAGCGCCCTGCCTGTCAGTAAAGCACTCAGGGGGGTGGGGGGGGTCTCTTTCTCCACTGGTAGATGGTTGCAAAACTCAGCAACACCGGCTGCAGGGAATTCATTGTACAAGGCATGTCGTTATGCTTCAATTACGTCTGTATAATGAATTTGATGGCTGCCTTCTGAACAAAAAATCGCGTAATGAATGGTAAGTATGCCCAACACTGTATGACTGTATGCTTACCAGCCGCGAGGGCAAAGCTGAGACCCTCTGGGCACGATGAGCCCCGAGCGGGGCTCCCCTGGACAAGCACGGTGGGCCTCGATCGTGGCTCAGTTCGGCTCATTCATAGTTCGCGCTGAACTTTGGCCAATCGAATAAGCCTGCTGTCTGGCCATTTTTCGACCGGTTTGCATTTGTTTGTGTGAAAATGAGTGATGAAAGTAGTGATGAGGATGAGGATGTTGCCGATAGCTACTCTGATGCAGACTAGGAAGGTAATTAGGCTTGTATTCGTGTTGCAAAGTGAAGGAAAAGGGTTCGACTGCATGGTTTTGTGATGTCTGACACGAGTAGCAGTGACAGATCATCGTGGGATGGGGTGGGGGTGGGGTTAGTTGCAGCCACAGTGAAAGTGCTTTACTGGATTACTGCTGTCAATATTTTCAAGGCAATTTGTTTTCCTTTCCTTTCATTGCAAAATTAAAGCTTTCTTCTTTCTAAACGTGTATAGGTTTCCCAGTCAAATGGTTGTACGATAGATGAAAAGTGACAATAAGAAGTACCGGTTGACGTTTCTGAGGTCTTCAATTTTACGCCTGTCTTTTAGCTTACGTGTTTAACTTTTACGTAGTGCCCAATTAAAAACAAATCGCGTAATGAATGGTAGGTATGCCCAACACTGTATGACTGTATGTTTACCAGCCGCGAGGGCAAAGCCGAGCGAAGCTGGTAAGGTTTTCAGAGAATGATGTTCCTATCTATCTGACTATCTGACAAACTGGCTGACAATGTTAACACGATAACGTTTGAACGGAAGTATCTAGGAGTCTCAAGTTTTGCATGCGGATAGGTGATAAGAATATCTAGGTCAGGTTCGAAATTGAAGGTCATAGGTCAAAGGTCAAGGCCACCGGAGCCGTTTCTTTACAAGACACAGTCCAAGGGATATAAATCTTGAACGTAGTGACGTAGGAGGCTCACATTTTCGCACGTGAATAGGTAGTTAGGATCTCTAGGACAGGTTAAAAAATGAAGGTCATTGGTTAAAGGTCACGGTCACTGGAGCTGGATTTTTTCAAGACACGGACCAAGGGAAACAACTCTTGCCTTGAAACAGGCCACCTCTCTGCAAATTGTTACTTCCCTTTACTTGTCGAAGTGTGAGTGTGAGTCCACGTTCAGGTTGACCTGGTTTTCTCATTCACCAACTTTGTCAGTTGAGGGTTAATGTTGGTTGTCATCTCTCTCTCTCTCTCTCTCTCTCTCTCTCTCTCTCTCTCTCTCTCTCTCTCTCTCTCTCTCTCTCTCTCTCTCTCTCACGACCCTGACTTAGACGTTACGTTAGAGACCATGGTGCGCTGGCCCGTTTTACATCCAACACCAAGATCTCATCTTGATAGATATATCGATAGATAGATAGATATATCATTTGCTTTGATAAAACTTTTTTGTGTCCAATGTCTGTATTTGTGAACCTCAGAAACAAACTCAGTTAGCTTTCCCATTCCCATTATTATTATTAGCTTTAGCTTTACTATTTGTTATGTGTTCTGAAAAGAAGAAAATAAAAATAAAATAAACTGCTGTTTCGCTTTTTCTCCCAATGGGGGAGATGGACAGTGCCTATGCAAAGACAGCTGTTTCGTCTTGTGAAAGACTCTTCAGTCTGCATGTCGGCCTGCAAACAATGTCCAGTAAACATTCAAGCTGAGCAAGAAGACTTTCTGCAAGAGAATGGTTGTCCTCTTTGCACCAGATAGAAAGTCCACAATAAAAGCAAACCAGCACTAAGTTATATAGAAATGGTAACAATCTTATGTAAAATGACGAAAATAATAATGTTCTAAAATTATAATGTAAAAAGATAATAGACATGACTAGGGAAGGCCAATTAACGCGATGATATCCAATAGGCATTGAGTGAGTTCACAATGACCCCCACCTGTAGTGTAGGTGAAAGGGTGGGAGCAAAAAAAACAACGGCTTCAGTAACCTACTAACCGTGAAGGTGAAAAGGTGGGAAGTGTTAAGTATGGTAACAGTAGGCATTGAGTGAGTTCACAATGACCCCCACCTGTAGTGTAGGTGAAAGGGTCGGAGAAAAAAAACCCGGCTTCAGTCAGCTTCGGAGTAATTACTCTTTGTATATTCAGGCTTTTTGATTCTACTCATCAAAAGTGAAATAACACGATGGAAGAACTGACTTCAATCACGCACCAAACCACCATGCAAACTACTGCTCACAACACTAACTCCTCTCTTCAAACGGACTGCGTTGAAGTCAGGTTCAGTCAGATGCCCTACCTTCCCTGGAACAACAGCGACAACATCGTCAGCGCTGACGTGGAAACTTTTTCCAGGAAGACTCGTGACGTCATGACCGGGATCTCGTTTCTGATTGGTGGACCGGCCAACGTCATCAACATGGCGGTGTTTTTCAAACAAGGTCTTCACGATCGAGTCAACCTCTGCCTGTTTTCCTTGTCTCTGACTGATTTTCTCTACTTAACGGCTAGCGCGATTCTTCATGCAGAAAACATGTATCTGATTTTCAATTCGGTCGAAGTAATTCCCCCGTCCAATACGATTTTAACCAACAACAATTTCGTGGTGTTTATGGGTCTCAGTTTCATTTCTTTCGCCCTGTCAGCCATCATAGCTTGTGAGAGATGTTTCTGCGTCTTCAGTCCTCTTAAATATCAGAATTTAATACGCACACGAACGATGGCTGGCATAATCGTTGCTGTCTATGTGTCAGTGCTGAGTTTATTTTTCATCGTGGCGTACCGGTACAGAGTTGGGTGTGTGCACGACCCTGACTTAGGCGTTACGTTAGAGACCTTGGTCGCTGGCCCCTTTTACACCCAACACCAAGATCTCATCAACTTTCTGGACAGCGTGTTGTTCGGAGCAGTTTTTCCCGGAGGGTCGATAATCGTAGTCTTTGCGGCTACTTTACTCACCGCCGTCAAACTACGTCACATCTTGACATGGAGGGCCACTACAACGTCATCATCATCATCGTCGTCGTCGTCGCTTTCGTCACGTGAAGTGGGTTTGACCAAAACGTTGATCGGCAGTTCTGTGTTTTTCATCGTCTGTATTTCCCCTAGTTGCGTGTTCCGTGTGGTGAATTTGTTTTCCCCAGAAATGAGGGCAGGGGGTCGACAGCATAATTTCTACCTCGTGGCTCTGTGTGTGTTGGCCGTGTTCTCCTACGTCAACTCCAGTTTCAATCACGTCATTTATTACGTCATGGGGTCCAGGTACAGAGCCTCGTTCTGGGCGCTGTTTGGGACAAGGAGACACGAAGGGACAGATATGGAAACTGGAAAAGGTGTCACGAAGGGAAAGGTGAAAACTGAAAACTGTGCATGAAGGGAAAGGAGAAGGCAAACATAGGACATGAGTGGAAGGTGAAAACTGAAAAGGGGACACGAAGGGAAAGATGGAAACTGGAAAAGGGGACACGAAGGAAAAGATGACAACTGAAAATGGGATACGAAGGGAAATAGGTGAAAACTGAAAAAAGGGACATAAAAGCAAAGGTGAAAACTGAAAAAGGGACACGAAGGGAAAGATGGAAACTGAAAAAGAGACACGAAGGGAAAGATGGAAACTGAAAAAGGTTTCTCTGCTATCCCTGTTAGACCTATCCTCTGCCTTTGACACTATAGATCACTGTACCCTTCTATATCGACTGCAACATACCTTTGGTATCTCCGATAAAGCTCTTTCATGGTTCCGTTCATACCTTTGTGGTCGTACTCAGGTTGTCTCTGTTAACGGCTTCTCTTCTCACTCAGCTGGTCTGGAGTATGGAGTTCCCCAGGGTTCTGTTCTGGGCCCCATTCTCTTCGTTCTTTACACACAACCTATTTCTAACATTGCTACTCACCATGGCATCTCCCACCACTGCTTTTCTGATGACAATCAGGTTTACAGGTCTGACGATATCTCTCAGCTTCCTTCTATCATTGAACGAACTCAGTCATGCATTTCTGACATCAAGGCTTGGATGACTGACAACAAACTCCAACTTAACAACGACAAGACTGAAATTATTTTCATTGTCCCCAAGAGGCTTTTGTCTACAAACTCGCTCCCTACTTCTATCCTACTAGAGAACTCTCATTCAGACTTCTGCAAGCGTTGGCAATCTTGGCTTCACACTGGACCAAGCACTTTCTTTTCAAACTCAAATTTCCTCTGTCTGTCGTGCTTGCTATCTGGAACTCCGTCGCATTGCTTCTGTTCGTCATCTTCTCTCTGAAGACGCCACCAAAACTCTTATCTCTGCCTTTGTTCTCTCTCGCTTAGACTACTGCAATTCCCTTCTTGCTGGTTGCCCACAAAATCTTCTCGCTAATTTGCAGAACATTCAGAACAATGCTGCTCGCCTTGTACTGAGGTGTTCCAAATTCTCTCGCTCTACCCCAGTGCTTGAATCTCTTCACTGGCTTCCTGTCGGAAGGCGTATCAAATACAAGCTCTCTCTGCTCTGTTTCAAATCCCTGAATGGTCTGGCTCCTTCTTATCTCGCTGATCTTCTGAACCTTTACACACCTCTTAGACAGTTACGCTCCTCTTCTGACACTTCTCTCCTCCAGATCCCTCGCTACCGCACCAAGACCCTTGGCGAACGCTCCTTCTCTTTCCAGGCCCTCTCCTCTTGGAATAGACTCCCTTTACCTCTCCGTTCTGCCAACTCCCTTTCTTCATTTAAGTCTTCTCTCAAAACTACTCATTTCAAATCATAGCCTGCTATATTTCCATCCGCGTGTGTTTGTGTGCATGCGTGTTGTTTGTGCGTGTGTATTGCGCGCGCGTGTGTGTGTGTGTGTGTGTGTGTGTGTGTGTGTGTGTGTGTGTGTGTGTGTGTGTGTGTGTGTGTGTGTGTGTGTGTGTGTGTGTGTGTGTGCGTGCGTGTGCGTGTGCGTGTGCGTGTGCGTGTGTGTGCGTGTGCGTGCGTGTGCGCGCGCGTGTAGTGCGTTCGTGTGTGTGTTTGTGTGTGTGTGTCTGTTTAGTGCGTGCGTGTATATAATATATTTTGTCGTTTCTTTATTTATATTGCTTGCTGGTTTATTCATTTATTATTGAATGCGCTTAGGGCTTTTTTAAGATTAGGCGCTATAAGATTTTTAAGATTAGGCGCTATTAATGCTAATTATTATTATCATTATTATTAGTATAAAAAGAGACACGAAGGGAAATATGGAAACTGAAAAAGGGACACGAAGGGAAAGAATGATTCAAACTGAAAAAAGGAATATGAAGTGAAAGATGAAAACTGAAAACGGGACTCGAAGGGAAAGATGGAAACTGAAAACCAGACACGAAGGGAAATGTGAAAACTGAAAAAGGAACACGAAGGGAAAGATGAAAACTGAAAAAGGAACACGAAGGGAAAGGTGAAAAGTGAAAAAAGGGACACCACTAAGTCACTTATGAGAAGGGGTGGGGAGGGCAGAGAGAAAGAAAGGTGGAATAATATGACGATGACAAAACCTCTCTCCGCCATCATCAACCAGCATTCTCTTCTACATCATAGCTTTTCTGATGACAACCAGCTGTACATTTCTGCCCACCTGAGTCAGTTAGATCAAATGATTTTTTCTCTTAGTTGTGCATCTCTGCTGTTAAAACATGGATGTTTTACAACAAACTGCAACTAAATGCTGACAAGACAGAGATGATTCTTGTAGCCTCTAACCACACAATTAAAAATCAGGTTCTCCCAGGTTCTGTCGACATTGATGGCACTGAGATCAAGCTATCAGCATCTGTCCGCAATCTAGGTGTTACTTTGGACCAATCCCTTTCTTTCAAACAGCATGTTTCCAATGTTTGCAAGTCTTGCTATCTAGAACTTCGAAGAATTAGTTCAATCCGCCGTTTCCTCTCTCAAGATGCCCTGAAGACTCTAGTATGTGCTTTTGTTCTGTCTCGCCTTGACTACTGTAACTCACTTCTTGCTGGCTGTCCATCAACTCTCATCTCTAAGCTCCAACGGGTCCAGAATAATGCTGCTCGTCTCATTTCTCGCTCCCCTAGGTACGATCATATCACTCCGGTTCTTCGTTCCCTACATTGGCTCCCAGTTCAATCACGTATTGACTACAAAATTCTCCTCCTTGTCTTCAAGTCACTGAATGATCAAGCTCCCTTATATCTCTCTGATCTTCTTCATCTCTATGTCCCAGCTCGCCAACTACGTTCGTCTTCTGATTCTCGTCTCCTTTCCCTTCCCTCCATCCGTCTCAAATCTGCTGGCCAACGTTCTTTTTCCTGTCAAGCACCATCTCTTTGGAATTCTCTGCCTTCTCCTCTCCGACACTCCAACTCAGTCTCCTCATTCAAAACCTCTCTTAAAACCCATCTTTTCCCTGCTGCACCCTAAATATTTGATCAGTTGTCTATTGTTGTGTGCATGTGAGGGGATATTGAATAAGAGGTTTGTGCTGTGTTTTGTGGTGCGCGCGCTCGTGTGTGTGTGTGTGTGTGTGTGTGTGTGTGTGTGTGTGTGTGTGTGTGTGTGTGTGTGTGTGTGTGTGTGTGTGTGTGTGTGTGTGTGTGTGTGTGTGTGTGTGTGTGTGTGTGTGTGTGTGTGTGTAGTGTGTGTGTATGTGAGCATGCATGTGTGCTTGTGTGTGTTTTGGTTTTGTGGGTTTGTGTGTGCACGCATGTATGTATGTGTGTGTGTGTGTCTGTGTGCGTGTGTGTGTGTCTGTCTGCGTGCGTACGTTGTGTGTGAGGGTGTTTGTGTATGTGTGTTGGTGTATGTGGTCAGTCCGTGCGGCTCGGTTGTTGTTTCTTACTGAATGGGGGATGAACGAGTCGATGTTGATAAATGTGTGTGTATGTATGTGTGTGAGAGAGAGAGAGAGAGAGAGAGAGAGAGAGAGAGAGAGAGAGAGAGAGAGAGAGAGAGAGAGAGAGAGAGAGAGAGAGAGAGAGAGAGAGAGAGAGAGAGAGAGAGAGAGAGAGAGAGAGAGAGAGAGAGAGAGAGAGAGAGAGAGAGAGAGAGAGAAAGATAGTTGCTTTGTATATGCGTTGTTGCTGGTTGGTGTAATTCTTGAATGCTGTTTTTGTTGTCTATTTGTTGATGAATAATTGATTGTAAAGCGCTTTGGACTCATCTGAGGTAAAGCGCTATATAAATGTACTATTATTATTATTATTATTATTATTATTATTAAGCCTATGCAGTCACGCGCATCCTTGTGCCTGTGTGCACGCGCGCAATTGCGAGTGAGCGCACGCACATGCACACACACGCGCGCACGCGCGTGCACATACACACACACATGCATTGACACCATACACACACGCAGACCTGCGCGCATGCACGCACACGCGATCGCGCGCACACTCATTAATAAACGTCAGTCGTGCAAAGAGCCCCGTTGACACCTGAATGTGAGATTATTCTATTATCGAGGGGTGCCTGCCAGAACGGTCTATCTCAAAAGGAATAAAGAACACAAATAGACAGTTCTGGCACTCACCCCTCGCTATGTACATGCGTGCGCGTGTGCGAGCACACACACATG
>CM065705.1:8205413-8225137 GCA_017654935.2 Phymorhynchus buccinoides | reverse complement strand
ACAACTCTTGCCTTGAAACAGGCCACCTCTCTGCAAATTGTTACTTCCCTTCGCTTGTCGAAGTCACGTGTGGGTGGGTGTGAGTCCACGTTCAGGTTGACCTGGTTTTCTCATTCACTAATTTTGTCAGTTGAGGGTTAATGTTAGGGTTGTCATCTCTCTCTCTCTCTCGTCTCTCTCTCTCTCTCTCTCTCTCTCTCTCTCTCTCTTCTCTCTCTCTCTCTCTCTCTCTCTCTCTCTCTCTCTCACGACACACACAACACAATCCTGACTTAGGCGTTCATGTTAGAGACCATGGTGCGCTGGCCCGTTTTACATCCAACACCAAGATCTCATCTTGATAGATAGACAGATAGATAGATAGATAGATATTTGCTTTGATAAAACTTTTTTTGTGTCCAATGTCTTTATTTGTGAACCTTCATGAACACTCAGTAAACAAACTCAGTTAGCTTTCCCATTCCCATTATTATTGTTAGCTTAACTTTACGATTTGTTATGTGTTCTGAAAAGAAGAAAATAAAAATTAAATAAACTGCTGTTTCGCTTTTTCTCCCAATGGGGGAGATGGACATTGCCTATGCAAAGACAGCTGTTTCGTCTTGTGAAAGACTCTTCAGTCTGCATGTCGGCCTGCAAAGAGTGAAAATGAAAAATCCGTTTAACGTTCTCCGGTCTGAAACAGACACATATGGGACATTTGTAGATACAAAAAATGGTGGGAAACGATCCTGGAGGCAATGCCCGGAGGCAGTGCAACACCAGGAAAAGTCCCGAATTTTTAAATAGGATACAGATGGTATACTAAAGTATAACTTTCCCTGCAAAGAGTGTCCAGTAAACATTCAAGCTGAGCAAGAAGACTTTCTACATGAGAATGGTTGTCCTCTTTGCACCAGATTGAAAGTCCAACAATAAAAGCAAACCAGCACTAAGTTAAAAGAAATGGTAAATCAATCTTATGTAAAATGACGAAAATAATAATGTTCTAAAATCATAATGCAACAAGCGCGGATTCGCAATCGTTTGTGGCTGTGCCAGAATTAGTCTCTGACCGACTCGTACAGACCGACAAAGTGAGTTATAGGTTTGTCCTAACTTTGTGCCACAAACAAAGCACCGCTAAGACATGACTAGGGAGGGCCAACGTACTGAGATGATATCCAATAGGTTGAGTGAGTTCACAATGACCCCCACCTGTAGTGTAGATGAAAAGGTGGGACAATATTTGTCAAAAACCGACGGTTTCAGTCAGCTGTGGAGTAATCACAAATAGTGATTTCTTCACAGCCCAAAGGCCTACCAACCGTGCAAAGAAAATGAAGCCATAATTTTCTAAAATTATAATATGGAAAGATGATAGACAGGACTAGGGAGGGCCAACTACTGAGATGATATCCAGTAGGCATTGAGTGAGTTCACAATGACCCCCACCTGTAGTGTAGGTGAAAGGGTGGGAGAAAAAAACCCGGCTTCAGTCAGCTTCGGAGTAATTACTCTTTGTATATTCAGGCTTTTTGATTCTACTCATCAAAAGTGAAATAACACGATGGAAGAACTGACTTCAATCACGCACCAAACCACCATGCAAACTACTGCTCACAACACTAACTCCTCTCTTCAAAAGGACTGCGCAGAAATCAGCTTCAGTCAGATGCCCTACCTTCCCTGGAACAACAGCGACAACATCGTCAGCGCTGACGTGGAAACCTTTTCCAGGAAGACTCGTGACGTCATGACCGGGATCTTGTTTCTGATTGGTGGACCGGCTAACGTCATCAACATGGCGGTGTTTTTCAAACAAGGTCTTCACGATCGAGTCAACCTTTGCCTGTTTTCCTTGTCTCTGACTGATTTTCTCTACTTAATGGCTAGCGCGTTTCTTCACGCAGAAAACATGTATCTGATTTTCAATTCGGTCGAAGTAATTCCCCCGACCAATGCGTTTTTGACCAACAACAATTTCGTGGTGTTTCTGGGTCTCCGATTTGTTTCTTTCTGTCTGTCAGCCATCATAGCTTGTGAGAGATGTTTCTGCGTCTTCAGTCCTCTGAAGTATCAGAATGTAATGCGCACACGAACGATGGCTGGCATAATCGTTGCTGTCTACGTGTCGGTGCTGAGTTTATTCTTCATCGTGGCTTACCGATACAGGGTTGGGTGTGTGCACGACCCTGACTTAGGCGTTACGTTAGAGACCATGGTCGCTGGCCCCTTTTACATCCAACACCAAGATCTCATCAACTTTCTGGACAGCGTGTTTTTCGGAGCAGTTTTTCCCGGAGGGTCGATAATCGTAGTCTTCGCGGCTACTTTACTCACCTCCGTCAAACTACGTCACATCGTGACGTGGAGGGCCACTACAACGTCATCATCATCATCATCGTCGTCGTCGTCGCTTTCGTCACGGGAAGTGGGTTTGACCAAAACGTTGATCGGCAGTTCTGTGTTTTTCATCGTCTGTATTTCTCCTACTTGCGTGTTCCGTGTGGTGACTTTGTTCTTCCCAGAAATGAGGGCAGGGGGTCGACAGCATAATTTCTACCTCGCGGCTCTGTGGGTGTTGGTCGTGTTCACTTACGTCAACTCCAGCTTCAATTACGTCATTTATTACGTCATGGGCTCCAGGTACAGAGCCTCGTTCTGGGCGCTGTTTGGGAGAAGGAGACACGAAGGGACAGATATGGAAACTGGAAAAGGTGTCACGAAGGGAAAGGTGAAAACTGAAAACTGTGCATGAAGGGAAAGGAGAAAGCAAAAAATAGGACATGAAGGGAAGGTGAAAACTGTAAAGGGGACACGAAGGGAAAGGTGAAAACTGAAAACGGGACACGAAGGGAAAGATGGAAACTGAAAAAAGGAACAAAAAAGATGGAAACTGAAAAAGGACACGAAGGGAAAGGTGAAAACTGAAAACGGGAACTGAAGGGAAAGATGGAAACTGAAAAAAAGAACACGAAGGGAAAGGTGAAAACTGAAAAAAGGGACACGAAGGGAAAGGTGAAAAGTGAAAAAAGGGACACGAAGGGAAAGATGGAACCTGAAAAAGGGACACGAAAGGAGGGGGGAGGGTGGGGAGGGCAGAGAGAAAGAAAGGTGGAATAATATGACGATGACAAAATCGATAGCATTGCAGTGCACCACTAACGTCACTTATGCGAAGAAACCACTAACATGCAAGTGTGAGATTAACATATTATACAGGCACGCGCATCCTTGTGCCTGTGTGCACGCGCGCAATTGCACACACAAACGCAGGCCTGCGCACGTACACACACTCGCGATCGTGCGCACACGCATTAATAAACGTCAGTCGTGCAAAGAGCCCCGTTGACACGTGAATGTGACATTATTCTATTACTAGCGCAACGCCTAGTACTGGTAATGCACCGTACTGGTAACGCCACGTACTGGTAACGCTGAGTACTGGTTTTCGCCACGTCCGCGAAATATAGAGTGCGCGTTTCTGAACCGATTCGCTTCCGGTTTGGCACACCGATAGTCAATAAACGGTCATCTAGTGCCAAATTCGAAGGCAATCGGTCCAGAAATGCCGGAGATATGGGCGCCGAGAGTCCGGCGGATACGCGTTTCGCGCATTTGCCAAACCGCGCAAATGACACGGCCGCCTCGGTTGCCGTTGCCATCGCCCCGTTAGGGCTCACAGCAAATGTGAAGCGATTTGGTAAAAAAAACGGCGGAGTTATAAGGCCCGTTTTGTGTTTCAGACAGACACACACACACACGGACTGTTGGCTTTTTACTATATGATGATGTACATGCGTGCGCGTGTGCGAGCACACACACATGCATGTTTAAGCACAAACACATGCATATCCGTACACACGCGCGCGCGCATATTGCCGTTAACATCCCTGATCATCAGATGGCTCTGCAGCTTTCTCACAGACAGACGACCTCAACACGTGATGATCAGGATGGTCCATTTCGTCTGTCGCCTCAGTCCAGGTCCGCACCAATACCGGAGCTCCACAGGGGTGTGTCCTGTCTCCAGCCCTGTTCACGCTCTATCACCTCCGACAGCCGCTGCACTGCTGAGGGCACCCTCCAGGTGAAGTTCTCAGATGACACCTCCCTGACTGGCCTCATCACCACCAACGACGAGAGTTCCCACAGGAGCGCCGTGGAGGCGATTGTCGGCAGGCGTGACGACAACCATCTCCTCCTGAACGTGGCCAAGACCAAGGAGATGGTTGAGGACTTCAGGAGGAACCAGCCCTATACAAGCCGGCTCCAACTGGTCATCAAGGGGGGGGGGGAGGTGGAGAGGGTGGACCAGTGCAAGTACCTTGGATCCATTATCGATTGTAAGCTTGACTGGTCTGCCCACTCCCAGGCCCTGTGTGTGTGTGTGTGTGTGTGTGTGTGTGTGTGTGTGTGTGTGTGTGTGTGTGTGTGTGTGTGTGTGTGTGTGTGTGTGTGTGTGTGTGTGTGTGCATGTGTATGTGTGTGTGTGCATGTGTATATGTAGTGTGTGTGTGTGTGTTTGTGTGTGTGTGTGTGTGTTGTTTGCGTGCGTGCGTGCGTGCGCGTGTGAGTGTGCGTGCGTGTGTGAGTGTGTGTGTGTGTGTGTGTGTGTGTGTGCATGTATGTGTATGTGTGTGTGTGTGAATATGAAATGTGTGCATGTGGTGCAATTTTATTATTTATATGCTTTTCTGATCATACTTGTTTTGTGACTTTAATTGCTTTGTTTGTGTTTTTATGCTATTTGTATAACATTTTCCTTTTTTATGAACATTTTCATTTATATGATATGTTGACTCATTCGAGTTGTGTGTGTGTGTGTGTGTGTGTGTGTGTGTGTGCGTGTGTGTGTGTGTGTGCGTGCGTGCGCGTGTGCGTGCGTGTGCGTGTGTGCGTGTGCGTGTGCGTGTGCGTGTGCGTGCGTGCGTGCGTGCGCGCGTGCGTGTATTCGTGTGCGTGTGTGTGTATGTCGGTGTGAGTCTGTGTGCGTGTGTAAAGCAAACAACTGTAGTTTCACAATCGTTGGTTGGAGATCCCTATAACCTTATGCATTCATGATCAGCATCACCAGGGAATGCAGCGGGAGATATTTTGAAGTGCTATTCTGGCAACTGCTATTCTGAACACCTGTACTGGGGAAGACCTCCCGCGAAGCGAAGAAAGCGGGTCGTAACTGCTACTATTGTTGTAAGCGTGACAGTTTACTTGTGCGCTTTGAATACACGCAGGCTTAACTTTCACTACAGAACCCAAGTCAGTTCAGTGTCAGCTCCTTTACCAAACACAGCGAGCATAACCACAGGACCATAGTTCTTTAACATCAGAGAACATTTAAAGACCCCACACGTCACGTGGCACATTCCCTCGTATGCTAGGAGGATTTCTTAAGATTTCGTACCAGCTATAAGAGGGAACACACGTGAAAACCGTAATGTTTACACCTGATGTGGTGGGTCTTTAAGAAACAAATTGCACGTCAAAATCATCACGCTTATAGGAAAACTGCCTTATCAGACATAGGAGGAAGACAAATATTGTGATTGGTCCCCAAGGCTGAAGAACTAGATTATAAAATTATGCATGCATGATGTGGTGTGTGTGTGTGTGTGTGTGTGTCTGTGTGTGTGTGTGTGTGTGTGTGTGTGTGTGTGTGTGTGTGTGTGTGTGTGTGTGTGTGTGTGAGTGTGTGTGTGTGTGTGTGTGTGTGTGTGTGTGTGTGTGTGTGTGTGTGTGTGTGTGTGTGTGGTCACTGGCTCATTGTAATCTACCCCATTAAGCTTGTGATTGGGCCTGATCACGTGACCAGTGACACATTTGTCCCCCCAAAACCCCCACTTAAATTGCTCTTTTGTCATGATGGCAATTCATGGGTAAAGAGCAATTAGTGTATGAGAAAAGACTAATTAGTGTTTTCGACAATTGTGCCACTGGTCACGTGACCAGGCTCAATCGCAAAATCAATGGGGTGTTCTTACAAAAATATGGAGGATTTACACAAGATATTTTCTTGAAAGTATTGTCTACAAAAAATGTGCAAGCCAGACAGAAATCACGTGACTCTCCAATATGGTAGTTTAGCCTCATTTCCGTGCCACAAGACGTAAGTGCTTCTGCCCAAGGAACTGCCCCACCAATTAACCTGAAACTTTATTAGCGATCAAGTAATCTGACAGTAATGTCTTTCGTAATATTTTTTTAACATCTATGACGTCATCATATATGTCTCTGAGAGGCCAGAGAGCGAATTGCGCTTTTGGGGCCACGTCTTTGGATTCCTTTTACGCGCAAATGATAAGGGTGAGTATAAACTTTAAGGTGTCATTCCATTCGTTATTCATGTCTGAACACTCCTAGTCTATCAAATCTTATCGGCGTGGGCACATTTGAACAGTTAATTCAAATTTCACGTACTGTCTCAAACTGTCTTCCATCGGCGCATTTGTCATAAGTCATAACTTTATTTAGTGTGTGTGTGTGTGTGTGTGTGTGTGTGTGTGTGTGTGTGTGTGTGTGTGTGTGTGTGTGTGTGTGTGTGTGTGTGTGTGTGTGTGTGTGTGTGTGTGTGTGTGTGTTAGTGCGAGCGAGTGTGTGTTTGTGTTTAGTGCGTGCGTGTGTCTGTGTTTAGTGCGTGCGTATGTGCGTGCGTGCGTGCGTGCGCGCGCGCGCATATGTGTATAATATATTTTTGTCGTTTATTGTTTTACTTATATTGCTTGCTGGTTTATTAATTTATCATTGTAAGTGCTTAGGGCTTTTTTTAAGATTAGGCGCTGTATATGCTCATTCTTCTTCTTCTTCTTCTTCTTCTTCTTCTTCTTCTTCTTCTTCTTCTTATTATTATTATTATTATTATTATTATTATCATTATTATTATTATTATTATTATTATTATTATTATTGTCCTTTGGCATTGTACAACGCACATGGAAACTTGTCTTCCACCGTGTAAAATAAAATGAGATATATCAAAATATAAATATCAATTAAAGTCATGAAGCATAAACTTACATTTAAACAAATGATATGTAACTCTCAAACCACACCCAATCATTCACCTGCTCTCCACTATCTTGCTCACTCATTATGCAACCCACCATCACTTCCGCCTTCATTTTGTTTTGTTTCTCCTTTCTTCCTTCCTTTTTTCTTTTCTTTTTTCTTGATCCCTTTTTTTTAGGTATATGTAGTCTTTTTTTTCTTTTTTCCCCCCACGGCTCTCTTTCATCCTTTTATACTTTATACTGTTCCTGATATGTTTACATTACATAAGTGTTCGGACGTTGGGTTACAATATTACTTCATCACCAAGTTTATGACCGGTACTTTAAGCACTGAAAACGATTTATGAAATGTTTGCATTTCATTCGCGTTTCCTTTGGAGATGAGTATATTTTGCCCTCTTGGGATGACTCTTGGGAAAGACCTAGGAAATAAGATCACAATGCATTCTGGGACTCTCATTCGAGGCATATAAGATAGCAAGGCACACGCACACACGCATGCACACACTTCAATGACTCCTTTACTTTTGTTCAAATACATTTAGCTTATGCTACTTCATAATCAATACACGACGACATCATTATATAATCGATGTGTAGGTAAGACTATTATTATTTCATTTTCTTTATTGATTGCTTTAATTCATTTTTTTACAAAAGAAAATTGCACGCCCGCTTGCCCACGCTCTTTCATTTAAAAACAACAACGTAAATGCCAACAGATGTAAGCACAAGAACAGCAAGCACGCGCATTCACATGCACGTGCACAGAGACACACTCAGGTGCACGCATGCAGGCAGACAAATAAAAATAACAAATATGCATGCGTACATGCACGCGCGTAATTAATTTGTACACACTTGCCAACACAAACGCCACAGAAGAACACAAAATCAACATATCTATAATCACACTAACATGCTTGCGCGTAAGCACACACACACACACACACACACACACACACACACACACACACACACACACACACACACACACACACACAGAGACAGACAAACACACACACACACACACACACACACACACACACACACACACACACACACACACACACACACACACACACACACACACACTCACACACACGTGCACGTAAACACTGTCAATGTCTGACATTTTAAAACGGTTATTGAAATTAGTACGCAGATCGAACAAAAACAAAACGACACATACACGCACGCTCACACACACACACACACACACACACACACACACACACACACACACACACACACACTCACACACACACACGCTCGCACGCACGCACGCACGCACGCACACACACACACACACATACACGCGCGCGCACGCACGCACGCACGCACGCACGCACACGCACACGCACGCACACGCACGCACACACGACACACGCACACACGCACGCACGCGCACGCACGCGCACACACACACACACACACACACACACACACACACACACACACACACACACACACACACACACACACACACACACACACACACACACACACATTCACACACACACAGAGAGAGAGAAATCGATTTCACTTCTTATTCCTTACATTTCTGAAGGTAGAAGAAAAGTCGGAAGATCTATAAACTCAGAATTGGGCTTCACCAAAAATAGCAGGCCGCATCTAATCAATAAAGAAAAGCAAAATAAATGTGCACGTAGATTACATGTATTTCTTGCACGTAGAGTACATGCATTATTGTATTTAAACTAAAAATCAATTAAAGCAAAAATACCGTGCAAGCCTCGCCTCGCCTACAGTGTTCATTCTTTACTTTGGTATATTATCCTTCTACAAGACTATTCACTTATTAAGTCATGCAAAAGCTATTTTCCTTAGGTACTTTATAGTCACAGAGGCGTCTCTATGAAATTCGGGTTGCTCCCCACCTGGAGAGCGCGTCACAACAAGAGGCGCACCACCCAGTTTTGTTTTCATGCGATTTTTGTAATAGAAATATTAAGGTTCAAAATTGGGTGTCACATTTAAAAAATCTTCTGTGTTCCAATGGGTTTGGCTATGTGTGGATGTATAGTGAAGTTGGATATGAGAAACTTTTTCTCCGGGTTTTTAATGATCGCCTCATTAGCTGCTTCTGTCAGCAGTGGTACTCACATATGTCGGAGAGTAATCGTTTTGATCTTTATTATTCTTTCAATAATATTTTTGAACGTGAAAAATATGTAGAATTTATTAACAATAGAATGTTTAAAACTGCCTTAGTACGCTTTAGGTTGGGAGCTTCAACCATACAAAGTCACTCTCTCCGATTCTTACCAGCCGAACATCCTGTTTGTCCTTTATGTCACGCTGATTGTGAAGATGAATACCATGGTTTGTTTGTATTAAACATTTTATTCCTTCTTCATACATTTACAAATAACATTCATATATGTATGATTCAACATTCATGTATAATAAGCAGTGGTTACCTGTAAATAAAGATGAATAAAACAGAAAAAAAGAGAAAAAAGTTTGTCTTGCCTTTTTTCTTGAATAGTATGTATATAAAGAATTTTATTTTATTTTATGCATTCACAAACAATTTTACATCTACATATACCCAGACACACATCCACACAAGCCTAAGCATTAAAGAGGAGAAAAGGGAAAAGAAAGATAGGGGGGAAAAAAGTGAAAGAGAGAAAATTGTAGAGAAGGAAAGAAGAGAGCAGGAGAGGAAGAAAAGCATTATATGGAATACACTGCGCATTAATAGTTAATAAAATTGTTGGACACTACACATTAGTATTTAGCAAAGTTGTTGTACAGGTGCTGTTAACAAAATGAAAACAACAACGAAAATCATATAACATAAAGCAAGACGACCTTTATGAACCTTATCAAAAACAAACCAGATTGAACCCATCGTAAAGGTCTGTGTACACGTCAACACTACCCCCGGGACACACACCCCGGCAACACAGCGATAACCCACTCTTAATATAACTCCCAGTTCACTGTGCCACCATGGGGAAACAGAAACATTCGGCAAAACAATGCCAACGTGCACTGACCCCAAATTAGGGGAAATAATCAGCAATATTTTTAATTTCTTTGCACATACATATTCAACAGTAACATAAAAAATTAAAAGAAATTGGGTATGTTGGCAACATTTTCTGTACTATTTCTATTTCACAAGATTTTTATTAAAAAAACCAATCTTCTTGAAATTTATGGTATTTACCTTCTATACCATATACAAGTACCCTTCAAGTGCATATCTCTCTTTCAAAAAATGAGAAAAACATTCATCACAGGAACGTCGAACGTTCTGTTTCCATTTGCATTTATAAATGTATAACTTTGCTAATAATATAATGAAGTCCATTATCTTATCTGTTACTACCTCCGGTTGAACTCCAAATAGGACCAGTCTTTCAGAAAATCTCAAGTTTGTACAGTTTTCACACCTTCCAACTATTGACCTCTGAAGGTCAAGCCAACAGGAAGCAGTAAAAGGACAATCCCACAACAGATGTTCAATAGTTTCCTCTTCAGCATTACAAAAGCCACATAAAGGTGAATCAATTACTTTACGAATAAATAAATATCGGTTTGTAGGAAGAATTCTATGGATAATTCTGGTTTGTAATCATTTTAGCTGTACATCTTGGTTTGTATGCATACAAATTTTGATGATGGTGTTCCAATTTAAGTTCTCATATTGACGATTCCATTTATTTATACCTGTGGCAGTGTAACTACTGGAGTTAAACACTTGATTTACATCCTTGTTACCTTTATAAATTATTCTCCAAATTAAGTTCTCCTGCAGTTTATATTGCACAATAGATTGCAAGCCTTTTTTACCTTGAAACTCTTTTGTTGCTTGGATAACTCCATTGTAAGATAAAAAGTCCGTATTTATTTCAGGATATCTAGTCCTAAAAAGTTGATAACTAAGATAATTCCCTTCTTCATCCAATAGTTGGCTTACATAATATATATTTCTATCAAACCAGCTTTTAATATAAAATGTATGTCTATTTATCAGTATATTAGCATTATAAAATATAAATTCAGAATTAAAATCATGAATATTTTCTACAGTATTTTTAATACATAATTTTCTGTAGTGTTTTAAAACTTCCTTCCAGAAGGGATTATGCCATCTTGATAAAAGTACTTGAACATATTCACTACCAACCTTATTCAGTAATTCCATTTCCGGAAAAAAGTTAAAAACCAATTTCTGTATTTTAGTTTCACTAAGATAAATCCTTTTTAACCAACTAATCTTCAAGGAACTTAAAGAACTATAAACATTTAACATGTTCAATCCTCCATTACCATAACTTTTACATACAACTCTTTCACTTATTTTACCCTTTTTTCCATCCCACAAAAATGTGCAAAAAACTGATTCCAGTTCTTTTAGAAAAAAATCACTAGGATCAGGTAAATTTAAAAAAAAGTAAATTAATTTAGACATTACTAAACTTTTTACAATTGTTATTTTTCCAAAGGGTGCTAACTGCCTTTTGGGCCATTTCTGTAAGGTAGATTTTATTTCATCAAGCTTTCCTTCATAATTGATGGAACTAATACGGTTGATGTCAACTGAACATTTTATGCCCAAAATTTTAAAAATTCCGGGATTCCAGCAATAATTTTCATCCCTTAAGAATCTAACTTGTGAATTTTTCATGCTCCCTATCCATACTAGTTGAGTTTTTTCATTATGTATCTTTAAGCCAGACAGTTGTGCAAATAATCTGAGGGTCTTCATGGCTTCTCTAAAGGATTCCTCACTCCCGTCAAGGCACAAAGTGGTATCATCAGCAAACTGGGAAAGTAGTGTATTCATGTTATTAACTTTAATGCCTTTTATTTTGTTGTTTGAACGGATCATTATGGATAATACCTCCGCACAAACCAAGTATAAGTAAGGTGACAGTGGGTCGCCCTGCCGTACACCCCTGCAAATACTAAACCATTTTGAGTAACGCCCGTTAACTGTAACACATGTATTAATATTTTCATAGAAAACAGATACCCATCTTTGAATGCTTGGACCAAAATTAAAAAGTCTTAATGCTTTCTGTAGGAATTTCCAGGAGACGCTGTCAAAGGCTTTTTCGAAGTCCACCATAACTAACAAACCTAGTACGTTCTCAATGTCTGTATACATTAAAAGATCATATATGAGTCTAATATTTTCTCCTATATACCTTCCTTTCATAAAGCCCCTCTGATCTGTATGCATTATTGTAGATAAAACAGTTTTTAATCTAGATGCTATGCATGCTGATGCTATTTTATACGATGTGTTGAGAAGCGATATTGGCCGCCAGTTTTTTAAAATAAAAATACCATGTTTTATTTGAATGCTCACGATACAATGACCTTAGAATTAAATATTCCATTAGGAGTTCAGGAAGTTATTTGTCCAAACACGAGCAATGTGCAAGAATGTTTAGTGGCAACATCGATAGCCAAATTAAATTGTCTAAATTTATTTTTCTATCTCTAAAACGTAGAGAGAATGATATAAACCTGATGTAAGGCATAAAAAGAATGTTTGAGAAGCCTTTTTGCAGACAATTTCAGAAGTTGATTAGTCAATTGTGTATGTATGCCTATGTTTCTTGTATGCATGCGTACTATGTACTCATGCATAATTACTCCCATGTTGTTTATATTTTTGGGATGTATGTATGTATGTGCATGCGTTCGTGCGCACATCTGTGCATGTGTGTGTGTGCGGGCGTATGTATGTATGTATGCATGTATGTATGTATGTATGTATGTATGTATGTATGTATGTATGTATGTATGTATGTATGTATGCATATATGAATGTATGTATGTATGTATGTATGTATGTATGTATGTATGTATGTATGTATGTATGTATGTATGTATGTATGTATGTATGCATATATGAATGTATGTATGTATGTATGTGTATATGTATGTATGTATGTATGTATGTATGTATGTATGTATGTATGTATGTATGTATGTATGTATGTATGCATGCATGTATGAATGTATGTATGCATGCATGTGTTTATTTGCTCATTGTTTCTTTGTGCTTTTCAGTTGTTGTTTTTTGCTTTTGTTACGGTGACATTGTAACGGGCCACAGGCCTATATGCAATTAAATCATTGTCAATTGTCTCTCTCTCTCTCTCTCTCTCTCTCTCTCTCTCTCTCTCTCTCTCTCTCTCTCTCTCTCTCTCTCTCTCTCTCTCTCTCTCCCTCTCTCACTTTAAGACAAAGGTACACTTTAGCCAATATGACTTATTTTACAATGAAACTATGTGACAGTATGCTATGAAATAAAATCAAGCCTAATAGAATTTTATAGATTTTTGTTCTTTCTGAAACAAACAAAAAACCCATAATTGTGATAATAAGATAAAATATTTCAGAGTCGCTAGGTAAACACGATGTTAACATGTTTTGCAGAGGTAAGCTTTTCCATTGATACTCCCGATAATTGTTATCTGATTTTTTTGCGACTAAAATATACATAATCTGCAGAATGATGATTTAGAAGTGATTTGGTTTTTGTGTTCACCTGAAAAAATAGTTTAAAATAAACGGAATGATTGTAACATTTGGGACTCATATTTATGAGTGAATAAAGAATCCCGGGAACTAAAAAAACTAAAAAAAATACTTACTTCGAAATGTACGATTTCTTCTTCTTCTTTTTCGATCACTCAGACAGTTTCCTGTCAATTATAAGCGCAGATGCGTCCTGCTGCCGTTATGCGCCTAACTAAAAAATAGTTAGGCCCAGCAAGTCCGACTTCGGCTGGAGGAAATGTTTTTGAAAGTGTGTTTCGTAAAAAAAAAGGCAAGAGAACGGACCGGTACGGCAGAATGATAGTAAGCAAAGAGGCGTGTCTGTAAAAATCGGGCTGCTCCCACCTGGAGAGCGCGTCGCAGCCAGAGGCGCGCCACCCAGTATATTAAAAAAACAATTGCATGCGATTTTTGTGTGACTGATAAAGAAGAAAAGGGGGGGGGGGGTAAATGTTTCCCAAATGACAACTTTTTCGGTGCCAATGGGCTTAGCGTATGCTAAGCGCATGGGCACACGGGACCTCGGTTTATCGTCTCATCCGAAAGACTCCACGTTTAGACCGTAAGGCCTAGTGCAAAATGAGATACAAAAAATCCCCTGTACCCAGGTTCGAACTCGGGTTTACTTGACACGAAGCGAACGCGCTACCACTGTGCCACTCTACACTCTTGTAGTTGTTGTTGTTGTTGTTGTTGTTGTTGTTGCTGTTGTTGTTGTTGTTGTTGTTGTTGTTGTTGTTGTTGCTGTTGTTGTTGTTGTTGTTGTTGTTGTTGCTGCTGCTGTTTGTGTTTGCATAAATAACAAAAATATAAAATCGCAAGTTTTTTCTTTTACTTTATTTGCATCAGTTTACTTTAGTTAAAGAGAAAGACAGACGGACAAACGGACAGATACGTTCATCGGGGAAAAGGGACATCTCAAGATGGCAAGCCGCACGGACGTACTTCCAGAACGTTCTTCAAAATCGACAAACAACAGCTCTGACCAAAAACCTGTCGAACTCTGACACAGTTCTATTGGGGTGGGTTTTTTCGGAGACTATCCGTAAGTTGAATTCCAACGAGGGTGGGGGTGTCTTTTTTTAAAAACTCAGCAACACCGGCTGCATGGGAATTCATTGTACAAGCCATGTCGCTATGCTTCAATTATGTCGGCATAATGAATTGGATGGCTGCCTTCTGAACGTAACAAAAAAATCGCGTAATGAATGGTAAGTATGCCCAACACTGTATGACTGTATGCTTACCAGCCGCGAGGGCAAAGCTGAGTCAAGCTGGTAATGTTTGCAGAGAATGATGTTCCTATCTATCTGACTATCTGACTAACTATGTTAACACGACAACGTTTGAATGGAGGGACCTAGGAGCCTGAAACTTTGCACGTGGGTAGGTACTACGAATATCTAGGCCATGTTCGAAAGTGAAGGTCATGGGTTAAAACGTCAAGGTCACCACAGCCGTTTTTTGCAAGACACAGTCAAAGGGATATAAATCTTGAATGGAGGGACCTAGGAGGCTGACATTTTCGCACGTGAGTAGGTAGTTAGGATATATAGGCCAGGTTAAAAAATGAAGGTAATTGGGCAAAGGTCAAGGTCACTGGAGCCGGGTTTTGTAAAGACACGGACCAAGGGAAACAACTCTTGCCTTGAAACAGGCCACCTCTCTGCAAATTGTTACTTCCCTTTACTTATCAAAGTGTGAGTGTGAGTCCACGTTCAGGTTAACCTGGTTTTCTCATTCACTAATTTTGTTAGTTGAAGGTTAAATGTTAGGGTTGTCATCTCTCTCTCTCTCTCTCTCTCTCTCTCTCTCTCTCTCTCTCTCTCTCTCTCTCTCTCTCTCTCTCTCTCTCTCTCTCTCTCTCTCTCTCTCTCTCTCTCTCTCTCTCTCTCTCTCTCTCTCTCTCTCTCTCTCTCTCTCTCTCTCTCTCTCTCTCTCTCTCTCTCTCTCTCTCTCTCTCTCTCTCTCTCTCTCTCTCTCTCTCTCTCTCTCTCTCTCTCTCTCTCTCTCTCTCTCTCTCTCTCTCTCTCTCTCTCTCTCTCTCTCTCTCTCTCTCTCTCTCTCTCGCACAACCCTGACTTAGGCGTTACGTTAGAGACCATGGTCGCTGGCCCGTTTTGCATCCAACACCAAAATATCATCTTGATAGATAGATAGATAGATCGATAGATAGATCGATAGATAGATCATTTGCTTTGATAAAACTTTGTTGTGTCCAATGTCTGTATTTGTGAACCTCAGAAACAAACTCATACAATGAAAACACCCAAACGCCCACTTAAAACCGTAAATATTTCGAATTGTTATATTCTTTATTGTACACACCCAACCACGGACAAACTCAGTTAGCTTTCCCATTCCCATTATTATTATTAGCTCTAACTTTACGATTTGCTATGCGTTCTGAAAAGAAGAAAAGAAAAAGAAAAAACATCTGTTTCGCTTTTTCTCCCAATGGGGGAGATGGACAGTGCCTATGCAAAGACAGCTGTTTCGTCTTGTGAAAGACTCTTCAGTCTGCATGTCGGCCTGCAAAGAGTGTGAATGAAAATCCGTTTAACGTCCTCCGGTCTGAAACAGACACATATGGGACACTAATAGATATAAAGATGGTGGGAACGATCCTGGAGGCAATTCCCGGAGGCAGTGCAACTCCAGGAAAGTCCCAATTTGTTAACGATACAGATGTATACTATAAGTATAACTTTCCCTGCAAAGAGTGTGAGAGAGAGACAAAAATAGGGGTTTTAGGCCCTCTGGGCCAAATGGCCATATGAGGCATTTGAAATTGTAGAGATCTTAAAATAAGCAAAGAGTGTTTTTTGTTTTGTTTTTAATTTGTTTTACGTCCTCCAACCTGCTTAAAGGCACATATGGGACATTTGTTAGGATGAAGATGGGGGAGAGAAAGAAATGGAGAAGGGGCACCAGGAATGAAGGGATTAATAATGATGAGGTATGTTTTTATTAGGATATGGTAGTATAGGTATTTGTTCATACTGATGGATGGGCGTTTAGTGATGCTGTTGTTTAAAGAGGTTAAAATTAGTCAGATGTATGGTAGTTATAAAAAAGTATTCCAAAGATTTGTTGGACTGCATTCGCAATTGTATAAATTTATATAGTACTGCTGTGGTTCAAAGAGGTTAAGAATAAAAAGATGAAGGAGTGAGGTTAAGGATAACTCATTAGTAAGCTATGTCGTAGTCAAAATTATTCTGGTTACAATTTCAGGACCACATTCCCAAAATCGAAACTTTATTATAAAACTCTTCTAAGGCTCTCAAATAAAACTGCCTGACATGTATTGACACTATCTACTCTTTCTATATACTATGTACATCATGTATAAATTGGTAATATATTATTTACATAATGTCTTCTTTGACTCAAGTAGACGAGTAATGTTTGAATAACATTATTACAATGCTTAGGATGCTTACAGCTACAGGGGGTGCTGAGCAGCCCCCGCCTGGCGATCGCTTAATTTAAACAAGAGTTCAGAGAGGGGTAATTTGGAAATTTATTGTTTATAGATGATTACAAATATTAGGGTGATTGCATTGTAAGTATTAAAGAAAATTCGAATGGTAGAAGCGACATGCCATATTTATCATAAACATTATTATAGGAGGGGGGGGAAGGCAAAAGCACACGACCCCCCTCTCCTGACCCTTATGAACCGTGTGAAGAGTCGCCTCAGGGGGACCCGCGGACGAGTCTCCCCGTGGAGGGAAGTCCCCCGAGAGGATCAATCCCTCACCGTCAAAGGACGGTGGAGCGACCACGGTCCGTGATTCCCACCGGACACCAGACCCTGGGGGAGGGACTAAGAGAAACAATTGGCCGGCATGTGTGTGTGTGTGTGCACGTGTCTGCGCTGTCTGGCGCATGCCTAGCTTAGGTGAAGGGTTAAAAACAGGGGTATTGGGACGGAGCTGGAGTAGGGCAATGTGCCCAATGAGCACCTCGAACGGCACCCTACACTGGGCCCCAACATGCCTAGCTTAGATGAAGGGTTAAAAACGGGGGTATTGGGACGGAGCTGGAGTAGGGCAATGTGCCCAATGAGCACCCTGAACGGCCCCCTACACTGGGCCCCAACATGCCTAGCTTAGATGAAGGGTTAAAAACGGGGGTATTGGGACGGAGCTGGAGTAGGGCAATGTGCCCAATGAGCACCTCGAACGGCACCCTACACTGGGCCCCAACATGCCTAGCTTAGATGAAGAGGTTAAAAACGGGGGTATTGGGACGGAGCTGGAGTAGGGAAATGTGCCCAATGAGCACCCCGAACGGCACCCTACACTGGGCCCCAACATGCCTAGCTTAGATGAAGAGTTAAAAACGGGGGTATTGGGACGGAGCTGGAGTAGGGACATGTGCCCAATGAGCACCCAGAACGGCACCCTACACTGGGCCCCAACATGCAGGGCGTGGATAAAACTGTGTTTGCATTTGAGTGTCAGTTTGAGTGTGTATGTTTTTTCTAAAAAAGCAATAGCTAGATAAACGGGTGTGTGTGTGATATGCTTGTTGGTAGGGTGTGTTGAATTATTAAAATTTGGTGCACAGCCCGTTTAGCTGTGCGATAAAACTCTAACGCTAGTCTATTTTTAAAAACAATGTAAGATTGCTTTGTAAAAACATATAAAACACAACACCAACAAATACATGCCAAGCATGACATCACCCAGTGGAGGCAACGAAGACAACTAGCTTCACAGTTGGAGGCAGAGACAGGAGCCACCTCCCACCTATACCTGACGGTTTAAAATTACTATATGCTAATAAAACATATTTACATACTATTTACACTGTTTATGGATCGCGCACAATTTCGATGTTATATCACATAATAAATGATTAAAAGTCTGGTTATTTTATTCAGATAGGTTATCTATTAAGACATATTATGCAGTTTTAATTGATTTAGTTTAAAACCAATAGCTGATCGATGATTCATGAATGGTTTCAGCAAACCATACGAGGGAGCCCCAGTCCTGCAGTCCCTTAGATAGAACAGACGAAGCAGTGTAAGGAATTTTCAGTTGATTAAGTGTATTTATGAGTGGGTTGAAACCGCTTTTGAGAAACTGACAGGGGTTACAGAGATACTCCATAGAGAATAAGTCATTACATTTACAGATCACATAGTAATGTTTGCAATAGTAGGATTTGGTGCGTAGACGATAGATGCGAGAGTGGATAGATCGAGGTGCTAGCAGGAACAGCCCCCCCCCCCCCCCCCCCCCCCCCCCCCCCGAACAATGTCTGGGTCCCAGGAGTGGGCCAGGGCATAAGCCCTTAAATCGCCGGCCCACTCCTGAGTTACCGCCCTCTTAAGTATCCCTTTTGTTTCCGTTGAGGACAGGCCAATGTTGACCGGCTGACCAGACTGACCAGACGCTGCATGTTTGGCCACCCGGTCAGCCTGGTCATTGCCTGAGATCCCACAATGTGAAGGGATCCAGGAAATTGTTACTTCTGTGCCATTGATTCTGATTCTATGTATAATAGTTAAGATCTCTTGTATAAGTTCAGTGCGTGAGTGTCCTCTGGATTCTACGACAATCAGCGATGACAGTGAATCAGTTCAAATGTACACACTTATCGGGGCATTGGGGATATTCTCAATAAAACACATGCTTGTAAAATTGCATATAGTTCTGCACTAAAAATTGAAATGTTGGGGTTGAGTTTAAAAGTCTTAGTGATTTGAAAAGAGGGAATATAAAAGGCACAACCTATACTATTAGCATTTAATTTGGACCCGCCTGTATATATTAATAGATGCTGTTTTAAGCCATATATTTTCTCTTTTGCCAGGGCTGCCAATATATTTGGGGCATCAGCCTTGGAGGAGACCCCATGCAAGGCTGTGTCATAGTGGGCCTCCGCCAGTTCCGACTGCCGGACCGGCCAGGCAGGGAATTTGGCTAAATCATTCAAAGATATGTTAGCTTCTGTAAAGAGAGAATCGGTATAATCTATAATGTGTTCTGATTTGTTAAAAATCCGCGTAGTCTTCCTCACCCATTCTCTACGATTACCAAAGAATTTAGTGCTAAAAGTATGATAAAATTCCTCATTGGTAAAAACAGAAGCAGCATATAATCGTGTTAAAAAAGTTGCACATATAAGTTTCATAGTCTGTTGTAGAGGAAGCCAGCCAAT
>CM065705.1:8189336-8204913 GCA_017654935.2 Phymorhynchus buccinoides | reverse complement strand
CATTAGCTTTAATAATACTTTCATCAATCAAGTTCCAGTAATGAACAAGGGAGTTTGGAGGCCTATCAAAGGATCCAACTAAAAGACTTGTTTGATTTAACTTTGTTTCAATCGAAACTGGCTCTAGACCATTTACATGAAGATCAGGCCTATATTTACAAAACAAGGTATTTTTCACATAAATAGCGACACACCATGGGAGTCATTGGGCCTGTCACATCGAACAGGAGGATGAAAATTATTTAAATGAATCGACTCATTAGTATCTGCTTGAGAAAGCCAAGTTTCTGAAACAGTAATGATGTCAAACGTGTTGTATTTAGCTTCTATTAAGTCAGTTTTATGCCTTATGCTTTGGCTGTTTACATGCATTATTAATAAGTCATCTTTAGTATTAGGACCTGGGTTCGTTTCAATGTCACCAGACAAAAGTAACAGAGACTGTTTACAAAAACAAGCATTAACTAACACCTTGAACATGTTGTCATTTGTCACTTTGTTACCAACAACACGACAGAGTTTGTGTTTCAAAAGAGAAAAGACATCCATATGGTGACTATGGATAAGGAAATGAATAAATACAAAAATTGACAGTTCTATTGGGGTGTGATTTTCCGAGGGTTGGGGGGTGTCTTTTTTTATAAAAAAAAATCAGCAACACCGGCTGCAGGGAATTCATTGTACAAGCCATGTCGTTATGCTTCAATTATGTCGGTATAATGAATTTGATGGCTGCCTTCTGAACTTAACAAAAAAAATCGCGTAATGAATGGTAGGTATGCCCAACACTGTATGACTGTATGCTTACCAGCCACGAGGGTAAAGCCGAGCGAAGCTGGTAATGTTTTCAGAGAATGATGTTCCTATCTATCTGACTAACTGACTAAATATGTTAACACGATAAGGACCTAGGAGTCTCACATTTTGCCAGCGGGTAGGTGCGAACAATATCTAGGCCAAGTTCAAACTTGAAGGTCATAGGTCAAACGTCAAGGTCACCAGAGCCGTTTTGTTGAAGATGCAGTCCAAGGGATAGAAATCTTGAACGGAGGGACCTGGGAGGCTCAAATGTTTGCATGCAAATAGGTAGTTAGGATATCTAGGCCAGGTGCAAAAATGAAGGTCATTGGGCAAAGGTCAAGGTCACCAGAGCCGTTTTGTTGAAGATGCAGTCCAAGGGATAGAAATCTTGAACGGAGGGACCTGGGAGGCTCAAATGTTTGCATGCAAATAGGTAGTTAGGATATCTAGGCCAGGTTCAAAAATGAAGGTCATTGGGCAAAGGTCAAGGTCACTGGAGCCGTTTGCTTTCAAGACACAGACCAAGGGAAACAACTCTTGCCTTGAAACAGGCCACCTCTCTGCAAATTGTTACTTCCCTTCGCTTGTCAAAGTCACGTGTGGGTGGGTGTGAGTCCACGTTCAGGTTGACCTGGTTTTCTCATTGGCTAATTTTGTCAGTTGAGGGCTAATGTTAGGGTTGTCATCTCTCTCTCTCTCTCTCTCTCTCTCTCTCTCTCTCTCTCTCTCTCTCTCTCTCTCTCTCTCTCTCTCTCTCTCTCTCTCTCTCTCTCTCTCTCTCACACACACACACACAATCCTGACTTAGGCGTCATGTTAGAGACCATGGTGCGCTGGCCCGTTTTACATCCAACACCAAGATCTCATCTTGATAGATAGACAGATAGATAGATAGATAGATAATTTGCTTTGATAAAACTTTTTTTGTGTCCAATGTCTGTATTTGTGAACCTCAGAAACAAACTCATACAATGAAAACACCCGAACACCCACTTATAACCGTAAATATTTCGAATTTTAATCATCTTTATTGTACACACCCAACCACGGACAAACTCAGTTAGCTTTCCCATTCCCATTATTATCATTAGCTCTAACTTTACGATTTGTAATGTGTTCTGAAAAGAAGAAAATAAAAATTAGATAAACTGCTGTTTCGCTTTTTCTCCCAATGGCGGAGATGGACATTGCCTATGCAAAGACAGCTGCTTCGTCTTGTGAAAGACTCTTCAGTCTGCATGTCGGCCTGCAAAGAGTGTGAATGAAAATCCGTTTAACGTTCTCCGGTCTGAAACAGACACATATGGGACATTAGTAGATAATTATAAAAATGGTAGGAACGATCCTGGAGGCAATGCCCGGAGGCAGTGCAACTCCAGGAAAGTCCCGAATTTTTAACGATACAGATGTATACTATAAGTATAACTTTCCCTGCAAAGAGTGTCCAGTAAACATTCAAGCTGAGCAAGAAGACTTCCTACAAGAGAATGGTTGTCCTCTTTGCACCAGATAGAAAGTCCACAATAAAAGCAAACCAGCACTAAGTTATAAAGAAATGGTAACAATCTTATGTAAAATGACGAAAATAATAATGTTCTAAAATCATAATGCAACAAGCGCGGATTCGCAATCGTTTGTGGCGTGCGACAATTTTGGACCGACCGACAGACCGACAAAGTGAGTTATAGGTTTGTGGCTTGTGCCACAAACAAAGATAATAGACATGACTAGGGAGGGCCAACGACTGAGATGATATCCAATAGGCATTGAGTGAGTTCACAATGACCCCCACCTGTAGTGTAGGGGAAAGGGTGGGAGCAAAAACCCGGTTTCAGTCAGCTGTGGAGTAATCACAAATAGTGATTTCTTCACAGCCCAAAGGCCTACCAACCGTGCAAAGAATGAAGCCAACTTTCTCACTTCCCACCTGGAAGGTGAAAAGGTGGGAAGTGTTAAGCATGGTAACAGTAGGCATTGAGTGAGTTCACAATGACCCCCACCTGTAGTGTAGGTGAAAGGGTGGGAGCAAAAAAAACCCCGGCTTCAGTCAGCTGCGGAGTAATTACTCTTTGTATATTCAGGCTTTTTGATTCTACTCATCAAAAGTGAAATAACACGATGGAAGAACTGACTTCAATCACGCACCAAACCACCATGCAAACTACTGCTCACAACACTAACTCCTCTCTTCAAACAGACTGCACAGAAATCAGATTCAGTCAGATGCCCTACCTTCCCTGGAACAACAGCGACAACATCGTCAGCGCTGACGTGGAAATTTTTTCCAGGAAAATTCGAGACGTCATGAACGGGATCTTGTTTCTGATTGGTGGACCGGCCAACGTCATCAACATGGCGGTGTTTTTCAAACAAGGTCTTCACGATCGAGTCAACCTCTGCCTGTTTTCCTTGTCTCTGACTGATTTTCTCTACTTAACGGCTAGCGCGATTCTTCACGGAGAAAACATGTATCTGATTTTAAATTCGGTCGAAGTAATTCCCCCGACCAATGCGTTTTTGACCAACAACAATTTCGTGGTGTTTCTGGGTTTCCAATTTGTTTCTTTCTGTCTGTCAGCCATCATAGCTTGTGAGAGATGTTTCTGCGTCTTCAGTCCTCTGAAGTATCAGAATGTAATGCGCACACGAACGATGGCTGGCATAATCGTTGCTGTCTACGTGTCGGTGCTGAGTTTATTCTTCATCGCCCCCCCCCCCCCCCACCCCCTGGCTTACCGATTCAGGGTCGGGTGTGTGCACGACCCTGACTTAGGCATTACGTTAGATACCATGGTCGCTGGCGCCTTTTACATCCAACACCAAGATCTCATCAACTTTCTGGACAGCGTGTTTTTCGGAGGAGTTTTTCCCGGAGGGTCGATAGTCGTAGTCTTCGCGGCTACTTTACGCACCGCTGTCAAACTACGTCACATCGTGACGTGGAGGACCACTACAACGTTATCATCATCATCATCGTCGTCGTCGTCGCTTTCGTCACGGGAAGTGGGTTTGACCAAAACGTTGATCGGCAGTTCTGTGTTTTTCGTCGTCTGTATTTTCCCTACTTGCGTGTTCCGTGTGGTGACTTTGTTCTTCCCAGAAATGAGGGCAGGGGGTCGACAGCATAATTTATACCTCGCGGCTATGTGGGTGTTGGTCATGTTCAGCTACGTCAACTCCAGCTTCAATTACGTCATTTATTACGTCATGGGCTCCAGGTACAGAGCCTCGTTCTGGGCGCTGTTTGGGAGAAGGAGACACGAAGGGACAGATGTGGAAACTGGAAAAGGTGTCACGAAGGGAAAGGTGAAAACTGAAAACTGTGCATGAAGGGAAAGGAGAAAGCAAAAATAGGACATGAAGGGAAATGGAAAACTGGAAAAGAGACACAAAGGGAAAGATGGAAACTGAAAAAGGGACACGACAAGAAATATGGAATCTGAAAAAAGGAACATGAAGGGAAAGATGGAAACTGAAACCCAGACACGAAGGGAAAGGTGAAAACTGAAAACGGGACTCGAAGGGAAAGATGGAAACTGAAAAAAGGAACACGAAGGGAAAGGTGAAAACTGAAAAAAGGGACACGAAGGGAAAGGTGAAAAGTGAAAAAAGGGACACGAAGGGAAAGATGGAACCTGAAAAAGGGACACGAAAGGAGGGGGGAGGGTGGGGAGGGCAGAGAGAAAGAAAGGTGGAATAATATGACGATGACAAAATCGATAATATTGCAGTGCACCACTAACGTCACTTATGCGAAGAAACCTCTAACATGCAAGTGTGAGATTAACATATTATACAAGCACGCGCAACCTTGTGCCTGTGTGCACGCGCGCAATTGCACACACAAACGCAGGCCTGCGCACGTACACACACTCGCGATCGTGCGCACACGCATTAATAAACGTCAGTCGTGCAAAGAGCCCCGTTGACACGTGAATGTGACATTATTCTATTACTAGCGCAACGCCTAGTACTGGTAATGCACCGTACTGGTAACGCCACGTACTGGTAACGCTGAGTACTGGTTTCGCCGGGTCCGCGAAATATAGAGTGCGCGTTTCTGAACCGATTCGCTTCCGGTTTGGCACACCGACAGTCACCGTCCCCGGTCATGTATCTGCCAAATTCGAAGGCAATCGGTTTAGAAATGCCGGAGATATGGGCGCCGAGAGTCCGGCGGATACGCGTTTCGCGCATTTGCCAAACCGCGCAAATGACACGGCCGCCTCGGTTGCCGTTGCCATCGCTCCGTTAGGGCTCACAGCAAATGTGAAGCGATTTGGTAAAAAAAACGGCGGAGTTATAAGGCCCGTTTTGTGTTTCAGACAGACACACACACACACGGACTGTTGGCTTTTTACTATATGATGATGTACATGCGTGCGCGTGTGCGAGCACACACACATGCATGCCTAAGCAAAAACACATGCATATTCGTACACACACGCGCGCGCGCATATTTCCATGAACATCCCTGATCATCAGATGGCTCTGCAGCTTTCTCACAGACAGACGACCTCAACACGTGATGATCAGGATGGTCCATTTCGTCTGTCGCCTCAGTCCAGGTCCGCACCAATACCGGAGCTCCACAGGGGTGTGTCCTGTCCCCAGCCCTGTTCACGCTCTATCACCTCCGACAGCCGCTGCCCTGCTGAGGGCACCCTCCAGGTGAAGTTCTCAGATGACACCTCCCTGACTGGCCTCATCATCACCACCAACGAGAGTTCCCACAGGAGCGCCGTGGAGGCGATTGTCGGCAGGCGTGACGACAACCATCTCCTCCTGAACGTGGTCAAGGCCAAGGAGATGGTTGAGGACTTCAGGAGGAACCAGCCCTATACAAGCCGGCTCCAACTGGTCATCAAGGGGGGGGGGGAGGTGGAGAGGGTGGACCAGTGCAAGTACCTTGGATCCATTATCGATTGTAAGCTTGACTGGTCTGCCCACTCCCAGGCCCTGTGTGTGTGTGTGTGTGTGTGTGTGTGTGTGTGTGTGTGTGTGTGTGTGTGTGTGAGTGTGTGTGTGTGTGTGTGTGTGTTTGCGTGTGTGTGTGTGTGCATGTGTATGTATGTGTGTGTGTGTGTGTGTACATGTGTATGTGTTTGTGTGTGTGTGTGATTGTTTGCGTGCGTGCGTGCGTGCGCGTGTGAGTGTGCGTGCGTGTGTGAGTGTGTGTGTGTGTGTGTGTGTGTGCATGTATGTGTATGTGTGTGTGTGAATATGAAATGTGTGCATGTGGTGCAATGTTATTATTTATATGCTTTTCTGATCATACTTGTTTTGTGACTTTAATTGCTTTGTTTGTGTTTTTATGCTATTTGTATAACATTTTCCTTTTTTATGAACAATTTCATTTCTATGATATGTTGACTCATTCGAGTTGTGTGTGTGTGTGTGTGTGTGTGTGTGTGTGTGTGTGTGTGTGTGTGTGTGTGCGCGTGTGTGTGCGTGTGCGTGTGTGTGTGTGTGCGTGCGTGTGTGTGTGTGCGTGTGCGTGTGCGTGTGTGCGTGCGTGCGCGCGTGCGTGTATTCGTGTGCGTGTGTGTGTATGTCGGTGTGAGTCTGTGTGCGTGTGTAAAGCAAACAACTGTAGTTTCACAATCGTTGGTTGGAGATCCCTATAACCTTATGCATTCATGATCAGCATCACCAGGGAATGCAGCGGGAGATATTTTGAAGTGCTATTCTGGCAACTGCTATTCTGAACACCTGTACCGGGGAAGACCTCCCGCGAAGCGAAGATAGCGGGTCGTAACGGCTACTATTGTTGTAAGCGTGACAGTGTACTTGTGCGCTTTGAATAAACGCAAACTTAACTTTCACTACAGATCCCAAGTCAGCTCAGTGTCAGCTCCTTTACCAAACACAGCGAGCATAACCACAGGACCATAGTTCTTGAACATCAGAGAACATTTAAAGACCCCCCACGTCACGTGGCACATTCCCTCGTATGCTATGAAGATTTCTTAAGATTTCGTACCAGCTATAAGAGGGAACACACGTGAAAACCGTAATGTTTATACCTGATGTGGTGGGTCTTTAAGAAACAAATTGCACGTCAAATCATCACGCTTATAGGAAAACTGCCTTATCAGACATAGGAGGAAGACAGATATTGTGATTGGTCCCCAAGGCTGAAGAACTAGATCATAAAATTATGCATGCATGATGTGGTGTGTGTGTGTGTGTGTGTGTGTGTGTGTGTGTGTGTGTGTGTGTGTGTGTGTGTGTGTGTGTGTGTGTGTGTGTGTGTGTGTGTGTGTGTGTGTGTGTGTGTGTGTGTGTGTGTGTGTGTGTGTGTGTGTGTGTGTGTGTGTGTGTGTGTGTGTGGTCACTGGCTCATTGTAATCTACCCCATTAAGCTTGTGATTGGGCCTGATCACGTGACCAGTGACACATTTGTCCCCCCAAAACCCCCACTTAAATTGCTCTTTTGTCATGATGGCAATTCATGGGTAAAGAGCAATTAGTGTATGAGAAAAGACTAATTAGTGTTTTCGACAATTGTGCCACTGGTCACGTGACCAGGCTCAATCGCAAAATCAATGGGGTGTTTTTACAAAAATATGGAGGATTTACACAAGATATTTTCTTGAAAGTATTGTCTACAAAAAATGTGCAAGCCAGACAGAAATCACGTGACTCTCCAATATGGTAGTTTAGCCTCATTTCCGTGCCACAAGACGTAACTGCTTCTGCCCAAGGAACTGCCCCACCAATTAACCTGAAACTTTATTAGCGATCAAGTAATCTGACAGTAATGTCTTTCGTAATATTTTTTTAACATCTATGACGTCATCATATATGTCTCTGAGAGGCCAGAGAGCGAATTGCGCTTTTGGGGCCACGTCTTTGGATTCCTTTTACGCGCAAATGATAAGGGTGAGTATAAACTTTAGGGCGTCGTTCCATTCGTTATTCATGTCTGAACACTCCTAGTCTATCAAATCTTATCGGCGTGGGCATGTACATTTGAACAGTTAATTCAAATTTCACGTACTGTCTCAAACTGTCTTCCATCGGCGCATTTGTCATAAGTCATAACTTTATTTAGTGTGTGTGTGTGTGTGTGTGTGTGTGTGTGTGTGTGTGTGTGTGTGTGTGTGTGTGTGTGTGTGTGTGTGTGTGTGTGTGTGTGTGTGTGTGTGTGTGTGTGTGTGTGTTTAGTGCGAGCGTGTGTGTTTGTGTTTAGTGCGTGCGTGTGTCTGTGTTTAGTGCGTGCGTATGTGCGTGCGTGCGTGCGTGCGCGCGCGCGCATATGTGTATAATATATTTTTGTCGTTTATTTTTTTTATATTGCTTGCTGGTTTATTAATTTATCATTGTAAGTGCTTAGGGCTTTTTTTAAGATTAGGCGCTGTATATGCTCATTCTTCTTCTTCTTCTTCTTCTTCTTCTTCTTCTTCTTCTTCTTCTTATTATTATTATTATTATTATTATTTATTATCATTATTATTATTATTATTATTATTATTATTATTATTGTCCTTTGGCATTGTACAACGCACATGGAAACTTGTCTTCCACCGTGTAAAATAAAATGAGATATATCAAAATATAAAATATCAATTAAAGTCATGAAACATAAATTACATTTAAACAAATGATATGTAACTCTCAAACCACACCCAATCATTCATCTGCTCTCCACTATCTTGCTCACTCATCATGCAACCCACCACCACTTCCGCCTTCATTTTGTTTTGTTTCTCCTTTCTTCCTTCCTTTTTTCTTTTCCTTTTTCTTGATCCCTTTTTTTTAGGTATATGTAGTCTTTTTTCTCTTCCCCCCATGGCTCTCTTTCATCCTTTTATACTTTATACTGTTCCTGATATGTTTACATTACATAAGTGTTCGGACGTTGGGTTACAATATTACTTCATCACCAAGTTTATGACCGGTACTTTAAGCACTGAAAACGATTTATGAAATGTTTGCATTTCATTCGCGTTTCCTTTGGAGATGAGTATATTTTGCCCTCTTGGGATGACTCTTGGGAAAGACCTAGGAAATAAGATCACAATGCATTCTGGGACTCTCATTCGAGGCATATAAGATAGCAAGGCACACGCACACACGCATGCACACACTTCAATGACTCCTTTACTTTTGTTCAAATACATTTAGCTTATGCTACTTCATAATCAATACACGACGACATCATTATATAATCGATGTGTAGGTAAGACTATTATTATTTCATTTTCTTTATTGATTGCTTTAATTCATTTTTTTACAAAAGAAAATTGCACGCCCGCTTGCCCACGCTCTTTCATTTAAAAACAACAACGTAAATGCCAACAGATGTAAGCACAAGAACAGCAAGCACGCGCATTCACATGCACGTGCACAGAGACACACTCAGGTGCACGCATGCAGGCAGACAAATAAAAATAACAAATATGCATGCGTACATGCACGCGCGTAATTAATTTGTACACACTTGCCAACACAAACGCCACAGAAGAACACAAAATCAACATATCTATAATCACACTAACATGCTTGCGCGTAAGCACACACACACACACACACACACACACACACACACACACACACACACACACACACACACACACACACACAGAGACAGACATACACACACACACACACACACACACACACACACACACACACACACACACACACACACACACACACACACACACACACACACACTCACACACACGTGCACGTAAACACTGTCAATGTCTGACATTTTAAAACGGTTATTGAAATTAGTACGCAGATCGAACAAAAACAAAACGACACATACACGCACGCTCACACACACACACACACACACACACACACACACACACACACACACACACACACACACACACACACGCACGCACGCACGCACGCACGCAAGCACACACACACACACATACACGCGCGCACGCACACGCACGCACGCACGCACGCACACGCACACACACGCACACGCACGCACACACGCACACACACGCACGCACGCACGCACACACACACACACACACACACACACACACACACACACACACACACACACACACACACACACACACACACACACACACACACACACACACACACATTCACACACACACAGAGAGAGAGAAATCGATTTCACTTCTTATTCCTTAAATTTCTGAAGGTAGAAGAAAAGTCGGAAGATCTATAAACTCAGAATTGGGCTTCACCAAAAATAGCAGGCCGCATCTAATCAATAAAGAAAAGCAAAATAAATGTGCACGTAGATTACATGTATTTCTTGCACGTAGAGTACATGCATTATTGTATTTAAACTAAAAATCAATTAAAAAAAAATACCGTGCAAGCCTCGCCTCGCCTACAGTGTTCATTCTTTACTTTGGTATATTATCCTTCTACAAGACTATTCACTTATTAAGTCATGCAAAAGCTATTTTCCTTAGGTACTTTATAGTCACAGAGGCGTCTCTATGAAATTCGGGTTGCTCCCACCTGGAGAGCGCGTCACAACCAGAGGCGCACCACCCAGTTTTGTTTTCATGCGATTTTTGTAATAGAAATATTAAGGTTCAAAATTGGGTGTCACATTTAAAAAATCTTCTGTGTTCCAATGGGTTTGGCTATGTGTGGATGTATAGTGAAGTTGGATATGAGAAACTTTTTCTCCGGGTTTTTAATGATCGCCTCATTAGCTGCTTCTGTCAGCAGTGGTACTCACATATGTCGGAGAGTAATCGTTTTGATCTTTATTATTCTTTCAAGAATATTTTTGAACGTGAAAAATATGTAGAATTTATTAACAATAGAATGTTTAAAACTGCCTTAGTACGCTTTAGGTTGGGAGCTTCAACCATACAAAGTCACTCTCTCCGATTCTTACCAGCCGAACATCCTGTTTGTCCTTTATGTCACGCTGATTGTGAAGATGAATACCATGGTTTGTTTGTATTAAACATTTTATTCCTTCTTCATACATTTACAAATAACATTCATATATGTATGATTCAACATTCATGTATAATAAGCAGTGGTTACCTGTAAATAAAGATGAATAAAACAGAAAAAAAGAGAAAAAAGTTTGTCTTGCCTTTTTTCTTGAATAGTATGTATATAAAGAATTTTATTTTATTTTATGCATTCACAAACAATTTTACATCTACATATACCCAGACACACATCCACACAAGCCTAAACATTAAAGAGGAGAAAAGGGAAAAGAAAGATAGGGGGGAAAAAAAGTGAAAGAGAGAAAATTGTAGAGAAGGAAAGAAGAGAGCAGGAGAGGAAGAAAAGCATTATATGGAATACACTGCGCATTAATAGTTAATAAAATTGTTGGACACTACACATTAGTATTTAGCAAAGTTGTTGTACAGGTGCTGTTAACAAAATGAAAACAACAACGAAAATCATATAACATAAAGCAAGACGACCTTTATGAACCTTATCAAAAACAAACCAGATTGAACCCATCGTAAAGGTCTGTGTACACGTCAACACTACCCCCGGGACACACACCCCGGCAACACAGCGATAACCCACTCTTAATATAACTCCCAGTTCACTGTGCCACCATGGGGAAACAGAAACATTCGGCAAAACAATGCCAACGTGCACTGACCCCAAATTAGGGGAAATAATCAGCAATATTTTTAATTTCTTTGCACATACATATTCAACAGTAACATAAAAAATTAAAAGAAATTGGGTATGTTGGCAACATTTTCTGTACTATTTCTATTTCACAAGATTTTTATTAAAAAAACCAATCTTCTTGAAATTTATGGTATTTACCTTCTATACCATACAAGTACCCTTCAAGTGCATATCTCTCTTTCAAAAAAATGAGAAAAACATTCATCACAGGAGCGTCAGGAACGTTCTGTTTCCATTTGCATTTATAAATGTATAACTTTGCTAATAATATAATGAAGTCCATTATCTTATCTGTTACTACCTCCGGTTGAACTCCAAATAGGACCAGTCTTTCAGAAAATCTCAAGTTTGTACAGTTTTCACACCTTCCAACTATTGACCTCTGAAGGTCAAGCCAACAGGAAGCAGTAAAAGGACAATCCCACAACAGATGTTCAATAGTTTCCTCTTCAGCATTACAAAAGCCACATAAAGGTGAATCAATTACTTTACGAATAAATAAATATCGGTTTGTAGGAAGAATTCTATGGATAATTCTGGTTTGTAATCATTTTAGCTGTACATCTTGGTTTGTATGCATACAAATTTTGATGATGGTGTTCCAATTTAAGTTCTCATATTGACGATTTCATTTATTTATACCTGTGGCAGTGTAACTACTGGAGTTAAACACTTGATTTACATCCTTGTTACCTTTATAAATTATTCTCCAAATTAAGTTCTCCTGCAGTTTATATTGCACAATAGATTGCAAGCCTTTTTTACCTTGAAACTCTTTTGTTGCTTGGATAACTCCATTGTAAGATAAAAAGTCCGTATTTATTTCAGGATATCTAGTCCTAAAAAGTTGATAACTAAGATAATTCCCTTCTTCATCCAATAGTTGGCTTACATAATATATATTTCTATCAAACCAGCTTTTAATATAAAATGTATGTCTATTTATCAGTATATTAGCATTATAAAATATAAATTCAGAATTAAAATCATGAATATTTTCTACAGTATTTTTAATACATAATTTTCTGTAGTGTTTTAAAACTTCCTTCCAGAAGGGATTATGCCATCTTGATAAAAGTACTTGAACATATTCACTACCAACCTTATTCAGTAATTCCATTTCTGGAAAAAAGTTAAAAACCAATTTCTGTATTTTAGTTTCACTAAGATAAATCCTTTTTAACCAACTAATCTTCAAGGAACTTAAAGAACTATAAACATTTAACATGTTCAATCCTCCATTACCATAACTTTTACATACAACTCTTTCACTTATTTTACCCTTTTTTCCATCCCACAAAAATGTGCAAAAAACTGATTCCAGTTCTTTTAGAAAAAAATCACTAGGATCAGGTAAATTTAAAAAAAAGTAAATTAATTTAGACATTACTAAACTTTTTACAATTGTTATTTTTCCAAAGGGTGCTAACTGCCTTTTGGGCCATTTCTGTAAGGTAGATTTTATTTCATCAAGCTTTCCTTCATAATTGATGGAACTAATACGGTTGATGTCAACTGAACATTTTATGCCCAAAATTTTAAAAATTCCGGGATTCCAGCAATAATTTTCATCCCTTAAGAATCTAACTTGTGAATTTTTCATGCTCCTTAAGAATCTAACTTGTGAATTTTTCATGCTCCGTAGTGTATTCATGTTATTAACTTTAATGCCTTTTATTTTGTTGTTTGAACGGATCATTATGGATAATACCTCCGCACAAACCAAGTATAAGTAAGGTGACAGTGGGTCGCCCTGCCGTACACCCCTGCAAATACTAAACCATTTTGAGTAACGCCCGTTAACTGTAACACATGTATTAATATTTTCATAGAAAACAGATACCCATCTTTGAATGCTTGGACCAAAATTAAAAAGTCTTAATGCTTTCTGTAGGAATTTCCAGGAGTCGCTGTCAAAGGCTTTTTTCGAAGTCCACCATAACTAACAAACCTGGTACGTTCTCAATGTCTGTATACATTAAAAGATCATATATGAGTCTAATATTTTCTCCTATATACCTTCCTTTCATAAAGCCCCTCTGATCTGTATGCATTATTGTAGATAAAACAGTTTTTAATCTAGATGCTATGCATGCTGATGCTATTTTATACGATGTGTTGAGAAGCGATATTGGCCGCCAGTTTTTTAAAATAAAAATACCATGTTTTATTTGAATGCTCACGATACAATGGCCTTAGAATTAAATATTCCATTAGGAGTTCAGGAAGTTATTTGTCCAAACACGAGCAATGTGCAAAAAGTTTTTAGTTGTAACATCGATAGCCAACTTAAATTGTACTAAATTTGTTTTTCTATCCCTAAAGCGTAGAGATAATGATGTAAACCTGATGTAAAGCGTAAAGAAAATGTTTGAGAAGCCTTTGTGCAGACAATATCAGAAGTCGATTAGTCAATTGTGTATGTATGCCTATGTTTCTTGTATGCATGCGTACTATGTACTCATGCATAATTACTCCCATGTTGTTTATATTTTTGGGATGTATGTATGTATATATGTGCATGCGTTCGTGAGCACATCCGTGCATGTGTGTGTGTGTATGTGTGCATGTATGCATGTATGCATGTATGTATTTATGTATGTAGTATGTATGTATGTATATATGTATGTATGTCCGTAAGGTATGGATATATGAATGTTATGTATGTATGTATGTATGTATGTATGTCTGTATGTATGTATGTATGTATGTATGTATGTATGTAGGTAGGATGCATAATGATATGTATGTATTATGTATGTGTATATGATGAAGGTATGTATGTATGTAGTATGTATGTATGTAGTATGTATGTATGTATGTAGGTATGCATGCATGTATGAAGGTATGTATGCAGCATGTGTTTATTGCCTCATTGTTTCTTTGTGTTTCAGTTTGTTGTTTTTGCTTGTGGTACGGTGACATTGTAACGGGCCACAGGCCATAGGCATTAAATCATTGTAATTGTCTTTCTTCTCTCTACTTCTCTCTCTCTCTCTCTCTCTCTCCTCTCTCTATACTCTCTCTATCCTCTCTCTATCTCCCTCTCTCACTTTAAGACAAAGTACACGTTAGCCAACTAGACTATTTACAATGAAACATGTGCCAGTAGCTATGAATAAAAGTCAAGCCTAATATGATTTTATAGATTTTTGTTCTTATGAAAACAAACAAAAAACCATAATGTGATAATAAGATAAAATATTCAGAGTCGTATGTAAACACGCTGTTAACATGTTTGGCAGAGGTAAGCGTTTCATGATACTCCCGATAATTGTTATCTGATGTTTTTGCGAAAAAATAACATAATCTGCCAAGAATGATGATTTAGAATGGATTTAGTTTTTGTGTTCACCTGAAAAAATAGTTCTAAAATAAACGGAATGATTGTAACATTTGGATATATTTATGAGGGAATAAAGAATCCGGAACGTAAAAAAAAATAAAAAAAATACTACTTCGAAATGTACGATTTCTTCTCTTCTTTTTCGACACTCAGAAGTTTCCTGTCAATTATAAGCGCAGAATGCGTATGCTGCCGTTATTGCGCCTAATAAAAATAGTTCAGGCCCAGCAAGTCCGACTTCGGCTGGAGGAAATGTTTTTGAAGTGTGTTTCGTAAAAAAAAATGGCAAGAGAACGGACCGGTACGGCAGAATGATAGTAAGCAAAGGCGTGTCGTAAAAAAAAAAAATAATTGTACTCTTTTAGGGCTGCTCCACCAGGAGAGCGCGTCGAAGCCAGAGGCGCGCCACCCAGTATATTAAAAAAACAAGTGCATGCGATTTTGTGTGATGATAAAGAAGAACAGGGGGGGGGGGTAAATGTTCAAATGACAAACTTTTTCGGTGCCAATGGGCTTAGCAGTATGCTATCGCACATGGGCCCACGGGACCTCGGTTATCGTTCATACGAAAAGACTCCACGTTTGAGACAGTAAGGCCTAGTGCAAAATGAGATACAAAAAATCACTGTACCCGGTTCGAACTCGGTTTACTGACACGAAAGCGAACGCGTACCACTGTGCAAAATCTACACCTGTAGTGGTTGTTTGTTGGTGTTGTTGTTTTGTGTTGTTTGTGTTGTGTTGGTGTGTGTTGCTTTACGTTGTTGTTGTTGTTGGGGTGTTGTTGCTGCTGCT
>CM065705.1:8173626-8186126 GCA_017654935.2 Phymorhynchus buccinoides | reverse complement strand
GGGACGGTGACTGTCGGTGTGCCAAACCGGAAGCGAATCGGTTCAGAAACGCGCACTCTATATTTCGCGGACCCGGCGAAACCAGTACTCAGCATTACCATACGTGGCGTTACCAGTACGGTGCATTACCAGTACTAGGCGTTGCGCTAGTAATAGAATAATGTCACATTCACGTGTCAACGGGGCTCTTTGCACGACTGACGTTTATTAATGCGTGTGCGCACGATCGCGAGTGTGTGTACGTGCGCAGGCCTGCGTTTGTGTGTGCAATTGCGCGCGTGCACACAGGCACAAGGTTGCGCGTGCTTGTATAATATGTTAATCTCACACTTGCATGTTAGAGGTGACGTTAGTGGTGCACTGCAATACTATCGATTTTGTCATCGTCATATTATTCCACCTTTCTTTCTCTCTGCCATCCCCACCCTCCCCCCTCCTTTCGTGTCCCTTTTTCAGGTTCCATCTTTCCCTTCGTGTCCCTTTTTTCAGTTTTCACCTTTCCCTTCGTGTTCTTTTTTTCAGGTTCCATCTTTCCCTTCGAGTCCCGTTTTCAGTTTTCACCTTTCCCTTCGTGTCTGGGTTTCAGTTTCCATCTTTCCAAAATGTTCCTTTTTTCAGATTCCATATTTCTTGTCGTGTCCCTTTTTCAGTTTCCATCTTTCCCTTTGTGTCTCTTTTCCAGTTTTCCATTTCCCTTCATGTCCTATTTTTGCTTTCTCCTTTCCCTTCATGTTTAGTTTTCACCTTTCCCTTCGTGACACCTTTTCCAGTTTCCATAACTGTCCCTTCGTGTCTCCTTCTCCCAAACAGCGCCCAGAACGAGGCTCTGTACCTGGAGCCCATGACGTAATAAATGACGTAATTGAAGCTGGAGTTGACGTAGCTGAACATGACCGACACCCACATAGTCGCGAGGTATAAATTATGCTGTCGACCCCCTGCCCTCATTTCTGGGAAGAACAAAGTCACCCCACGGAACACGCAAGTAGGGAAAATACAGACGACGAAAAACACAGAACTGCCAATCAACGTTTTGGTCAAACCCACTTCCCGTGACGAAAGCGCCGACGACGATGATGATGATGATAACGTTGTAGTGGTCCTCCACGTCACGATGTGACGTAGTTTGACAGCGGTGCGTAAAGTAGCAGCGAAGACTACGACTATCGACCCTCCGGGAAAAACTCCTCCGAAAAACACGCTGTCCAGAAAGTTGATGAGATCTTGGTGTTGGATGTAAAAGGCGCCAGCGACCATGGTATCTAACGTAATGCCTAAGTCAGGGTCGTGCACACACCCGACCCTGAATCGGTAAGCCACGATGAAGAATAAACTCAGCACCGACACGTAGACAGCAACGATTATGCCAGCCATCGTTCGTGTGCGCATTACATTCTGATACTTCAGAGGACTGAAGACGCAGAAACATCTCTCACAAGCTATGATGGCTGACAGACAGAAAGAAACAAATTGGAAACCCAGAAACACCACGAAATTGTTGTTGGTCAAAAACGCATTGGTCGGGGGAATTACTTCGACCGAATTTAAAATCAGATACATGTTTTCTCCGTGAAGAATCGCGCTAGCCGTTAAGTAGAGAAAATCAGTCAGAGACAAGGAAAACAGGCAGAGGTTGACTCGATCGTGAAGACCTTGTTTGAAAAACACCGCCATGTTGATGACGTTGGCCGGTCCACCAATCAGAAACAAGATCCCGTTCATGACGTCTCGAATTTTCCTGGAAAAATTTTCCACGTCAGCGCTGACGATGTTGTCGCTGTTGTGCCAGGGAAGGTAGGGCATCTGACTGAATCTGATTTCTGTGCAGTCTGTTTGAAGAGAGGAGTTAGTGTTGTGAGCAGTAGTTTGCATGGTGGTTTGGTGCGTGATTGAAGTCAGTTCTTCCATCGTGTTATTTCACTTTTGATGTGTAGAATCAAAAAGCCTGAATATACAAAGAGTAATTACTCCGAAGCTGACTGAAGCCGGGGTTTTGTTTGCTCCCACTCTTTCACCTACACTACAGGTGGGGGTCATTATCAACTCACTCAATGCCTACTGTTACCATGCTTAGCACTTCCCACCTTTTCACCTTCCAGGTTGGAAGTGAGAAACTTGGCTTCCTTCTTTGCACGGTTGGTAGGCCTTTGGGCTGTGAAGAAATCACTATTTGTGATTACTCCACAGCTGACTGAAACCGGGTTTTTGCTCCCACCCTTTCCCCTACACTACAGGTGGGGGTCATTGTGAACTCACTCAATGCCTATTGGATATCATCTCAGTCGTTGGCCCTCCCTAGTCATGTCTATTATCTTTGTTTGTGGCACAAGCCACAAACCTATAACTCACTTTGTCGGTCTGTCGGTCGGTCCAAAATTGTCGCACGCCACAAACGATTGCGAATCCGCGCTTGTTGCATTATGATTTTAGAACATTATTATTTTCGTCATTTTACATAAGATTGTTACCATTTCTTTATAACTTAGTGCTGGTTTGCTTTTATTGTGGACTTTCTATCTGGTGCAAAGAGGACAACCATTCTCTTGCAGAAAGTCTTCTTGCTCAGCTTGAATGTTTACTGGACACTCTTTGCAGGGAAAGTTATACTTATAGTATACATCTGTATCGTTAAAAATTCGGGACTTTCCTGGAGTTGCACTGCCTCCGGGCATTGCCTCCAGGATCGTTCCTACCATTTTTATATTATCTACTAATGTCCCATATGTGTCTGTTTCAGACCGGAGAACGTTAAACGGATTTTCATTCACACTCTTTGCAGGCCGACATGCAGACTGAAGAGTCTTTCACAAGATGAAGCAGCTGTCTTTGCATAGGCAATGTCCATCTCCGCCATTGGGAGAAAAAGCGAAACAGCAGTTTATCTAATTTTTATTTTCTTCTTTTCAGAACACATTACAAATCGTAAAGTTAGAGCTAATGATAATAATGGGAATGGGAAAGCTAACTGAGTTTGTCCGTGGTTGGGTGTGTACAATAAAGATGATTAAAATTCGAAATATTTACGGTTTTAAGTGGGTGTTCGGGTGTTTTCATAGTATGAGTTTGTTTCTGAGGTTCACAAATACAGACATTGGACACAAAAAAAGTTTTATCAAAGCAAATTATCTATCTATCTATCTATCTGTCTATCTATCAAGATGAGATCTTGGTGTTGGATGTAAAACGGGCCAGCGCACCATGGTCTCTAACATGACGCCTAAGTCAGGATTGTGTGTGTGTGTGTGAGAGAGAGAGAGAGAGAGAGAGAGAGAGAGAGAGAGAGAGAGAGAGAGAGAGAGAGAGAGAGAGAGAGAGAGAGAGATGACAACCCTAACATTAGCCCTCAACTGACAAAATTAGCCAATGAGAAAACCAGGTCAACCTGAACGTGGACTCACACCCACCCACACGTGACTTTGACAAGCGAAGGGAAGTAACAATTTGCAGAGAGGTGGCCTGTTTCAAGGCAAGAGTTGTTTCCCTTGGTCTGTGTCTTGAAAGCAAACGGCTCCAGTGACCTTGACCTATGCCCAATGACCTTCATTTTTGCACCTGGCCTAGATATCCTAACTACCTATTTGCATGCAAACATTTGAGCCTCCCAGGTCCCTCCGTTCAAGATTTCTATCCCTTGGACTGCATCTTCAACAAAACGGCTCTGGTGACCTTGACCTTTGACCAATGACCTTCATTTTCGAACTTGGCCTAGATATCCTAACTACCTATTTGCATGCAAACATTTGAGCCTCCCAGGTCCCTCCGTTCAAGATTTCTATCCCTTGGACTGCATCTTCAACAAAACGGCTCTGGTGACCTTGACGTTTGACCTATGACCTTCAATTTTGAACTTGGCCTAGATATTGTTCGCACCTACCCGCTGGCAAAATGTGAGACTCCTAGGTCCTTATCGTGTTAACATATTTAGTCAGTTAGTCAGATAGATAGGAACATCATTCTCTGAAAACATTACCAGCTTCGCTCAGCTTTGCCCTCGTGGCTGGTAAGCATACAGTCATACAGTGTTGGGCATACCTACCATTCATTACGCGATTTGTTTTGCTAAGTTCAGAAGGCAGCCATCAAATTCATTATACCGACATAATTGAAGCATAACGACATGGCTTGTACAATGAATTCCCTGCAGCCGGTGTTGCTGATTGTTTTTAATAAAAAAAGACACCCCCCAACCCTCCGAAAATCACACCCCAATAGAACTGTCAATTTTTGTATTTATTCATTTTCTTATCCATAGTCACCATATGGATGTCTTTTCTCTTTTGAAACACAAACTCTGTCGTGTTGTTGGTAACAAAGTGACAGATGACAACATGTTCAAGGTGTTGGTTAATGCTTGTTTTTGTGAACAGTCTCTGTTACTTTTGTCTGGTGACATTGAAACGAACCCAGGTCCTAATACCAAAGATAACTTATTAAATCGATGGCTTGGAGTCAAAACGGACTAACTTTAGATAGTCCATTGACATATTATTGAACTTAATACGAAAACTAATAACTTGTATAAAAAAAGAGACTGCAGAAAAATAAAAAGCATACCTCCCTTTATATATTTCTGCAGTCATTGTTTGATACAAGTTATTAGTTTTTGTAATAGGTTCAATAATACGTCAACGGACTATCCAAAGATGGTCCGTTTTGACTCCAAGCCATCGTAATAATGCATGTAAACAGCCAAAGCATAAGGCATAAAACTGACTTAATGGAAGCTAAATACAACACGTTTGACATCATTACTGTTTGAGAAACTTGGCTTTCTCAAGCAGATACTAATGAGTCGATTCATTTAAATAATTTTCATCCTCCTGTTCGATGTGACAGGCCCAATGACTCCCATGGTGTGTCGCTATTTATGTGAAAAATACCTTGTTTTGTAAATATAGGCCTGATCTTCATGTAAATGGTCTAGAGCCAGTTTCGATTGAAACAAAGTTAAATCAAACAAGTCTTTTAGTTGGATCTTTTGATAGGCCTCCAAACTCCCTTGTTCATTACTGGAACTTGATTGATGAAAGAATTATTAAAGCTAATGATACATCCTTAAAATTTGATGTTTTCTGTGACTTAAATTCTGACTTTTTGAAGCCTCCTTCTTCTCATCTTTAAGACATTTTAAACCAATATCATTTATCCCAATTAATTAATGAACCTACTAGGATCACTGAAGCTAGTTCAACCTGCTTAGATTTCATTATAACCCAAAGTCCCAACATAATAACTTCAGTTCATGTTCTTCCTCCTGTATTAAGTGATCATTGTGTTCCATGTATTTCTATTAGGAATACTGTTTCCAAAGACCAGAAATTCTAAAGAATTATTTTTGATTATAACAAGCTGGACAGTGAAAGGTTCTGTAATTTACTAAATGATATAGATTGGAACAATGTAGTTCTGAATAGATCAATTGATGAGCGTGCACAGTTGTTTTCCGAAATTCTACTTGAAAAAGCTAAAATGTGCATGCCAGTTAAAACTGTTACTGTACACCCCAACGATGTAGTTTGGCTGACAGACGAAATTAGATTATTAATAGAAGAACGGATAGAAATCCATAGGCAGCCTAATTTAGCAATGACCCTAATGATTGGCTTCACTTCCGACGGTTTAGAAACTATGTTACCACTATGGAAAGACAAAGACAGGAGGAGCACATGACAGAACTAGAACATAAAGATTCAAATTCTTCTAACTTTGGACAAAAGGAATGGTGGAAGCTGGTTACTTCTTCTTCTTTTTTTTAAAAGAGGAAATGTGTTAATTCTAGTGACATTCCACCCATTTTGTCCAAGGGCACTATTCATTACACAAATAAAGAACAAGCTGACATTCCACCCATTGTGTCCAAGGTCACTATTCATTACACTAATAAAGAACAAGCTGACATTCCACCCATTGTGTCCAATGGCACTATTTATTACACTAATAAAGAACAAGCTGACATTCCACCCATTGTGTCCAATGGCACTATTCATTACACTAATAAAGAACAAGCTGACATTCCACCCATTTTGTCCAATGGCACTATTCATTACACTAATAAAGAACAAGCTGACATTCCACCCATTGTGTCCAAGGGCACTATTCATTACACAAATAAAGAACAAGCTGACATTCCACCCATTGTGTCCAATGGCACTATTCATTACACAAATAAAGAACAAGCTGACATTCCACCCATTGTGTCCAAGGTCACTATTCATTACACTAATAAAGAACAAGCTGACATTCCACCCATTTTGTCCAATGGCACTATTTATTACACTAATAAAGAACAAGCTGACATTCCACCCATTGTGTCCAATGGCACTATTCATTACACAAATAAAGAACAAGCTGACATTCCACCCATTTTGTCCAATGGCACTATTTATTACACAAATAAAGAACAAGCTGACATTCCACCCATTGTGTCCAAGGGCACTATTCATTACACAAATAAAGAACAAGCTGACATTCCACCCATTTTGTCCAATGGCACTATTTATTACACAAATAAAGAACAAGCTGACATTCCACCCATTGTGTCCAATGGCACTATTCATTACACAAATAAAGAACAAGCTGACATTCCACCCATTGTGTCCAATGGCACTATTTATTACACAAATAAAGAACAAGCTGACATTCCACCCATTGTGTCCAATGGCACTATTCATTACACTAATAAAGAACAAGCTGACATTCCACCCATTGTGTCCAAGGGCACTATTTATTACACAAATAAAGAACAAGCTGACATTCCACCCATTGTGTCCAAGGGCACTATTCATTACACTAATAAAGAACAAGCTGACATTCCACCCATTGTGTCCAAGGGCACTATTCATTACACTAATAAAGAACAAGCTGACATTCCACCCATTGTGTCCAATGGCACTATTCATTACACTAATAAAGAACAAGCTGACATTCCACCCATTGTGTCCAAGGGCACTATTCATTACACTAATAAAGAACAAGCTGACATTCCACCCATTGTGTCCAATGGCACTATTCATTACACTAATAAAGAACAAGCTGACATTCCACCCATTGTGTCCAATGGCACTATTCATTACACAAATAAAGAACAAGCTGACATTCCACCCATTGTGTCCAATGGCACTATTTATTACACTAATAAAGAACAAGCTGACATTCCACCCATTTTGTCCAATGGCACTATTCATTACACTAATAAAGAACAAGCTGACATTCCACCCATTTTGTCCAATGGCACTATTTATTACACAAATAAAGAACAAGCTGACATTCCACCCATTGTGTCCAATGGCACTATTCATTACACTAATAAAGAACAAGCTGACATTCCACCCATTGTGTCCAATGGCACTATTCATTACACTAATAAAGAACAAGCTGACATTCCACCCATTGTGTCCAATGGCACTATTCATTACACAAATAAAGAACAAGCTGACATTCCACCCATTTTGTCCAATGGCACTATTCATTACACTAATAAAGAACAAGCTGACATTCCACCCATTGTGTCCAATGGCACTATTCATTACACTAATAAAGAACAAGCTGACATTCCACCCATTGTGTCCAAGGGCACTATTCATTACACTAATAAAGAACAAGCTGACATTCCACCCATTGTGTCCAATGGCACTATTCATTACACTAATAAAGAACAAGCTGACATTCCACCCATTGTGTCCAATGGCACTATTCATTACACAAATAAAGAACAAGCTGACATTCCACCCATTTTGTCCAATGGCACTATTCATTACACTAATAAAGAACAAGCTGACATTCCACCCATTGTGTCCAATGGCACTATTCATTACACAAATAAAGAACAAGCTGACATTCCACCCATTGTGTCCAATGGCACTATTCATTACACTAATAAAGAACAAGCTGACATTCCACCCATTGTGTCCAATGGCACTATTCATTACACAAATAAAGAACAAGCTGACATTCCACCCATTTTGTCCAATGGCACTATTCATTACACAAATAAAGAACAAGCTGACATTCCACCCATTTTGTCCAATGGCACTATTCATTACACAAATAAAGAACAAGCTGACATTCCACCCATTGTGTCCAATGGCACTATTCATTACACTAATAAAGAACAAGCTGACATTCCACCCATTTTGTCCAATGGCACTATTTATTACACTAATAAAGAACAAGCTGACATTCCACCCATTGTGTCCAAGGGCACTATTCATTACACTAATAAAGAACAAGCTGACATTCCACCCATTGTGTCCAATGGCACTATTTATTACACTAATAAAGAACAAGCTGACATTCCACCCATTTTGTCCAATGGCACTATTCATTACACAAATAAAGAACAAGCTGACATTCCACCCATTGTGTCCAAGGGCACTATTCATTACACAAATAAAGAACAAGCTGACATTCCACCCATTGTGTCCAATGGCACTATTCATTACACTAATAAAGAACAAGCTGACATTCCACCCATTGTGTCCAAGGGCACTATTCATTACACTAATAAAGAACAAGCTGACATTCCACCCATTGTGTCCAATGGCACTATTCATTACACTAATAAAGAACAAGCTGACATTCCACCCATTGTGTCCAATGGCACTATTCATTACACTAATAAAGAACAAGCTGACATTCCACCCATTGTGTCCAAGGGCACTATTCATTACACTAATAAAGAACAAGCTGACATTCCACCCATTGTGTCCAAGGGCACTATTCATTACACTAATAAAGAACAAGCTGACATTCCACCCATTGTGTCCAATGGCACTATTCATTACACTAATAAAGAACAAGCTGACATTCCACCCATTGTGTCCAATGGCACTATTCATTACACTAATAAAGAACAAGCTGACATTCCACCCATTGTGTCCAAGGGCACTATTCATTACACTAATAAAGAACAAGCTGACATTCCACCCATTGTGTCCAAGGGCACTATTCATTACACTAATAAAGAACAAGCTGACATTCCACCCATTGTGTCCAAGGGCACTATTTATTACACAAATAAAGAACAAGCTGACATTCCACCCATTGTGTCCAATGGCACTATTCATTACACAAATAAAGAACAAGCTGACATTCCACCCATTGTGTCCAAGGGCACTATTCATTACACTAATAAAGAACAAGCTGACATTCCACCCATTGTGTCCAAGGGCACTATTCATTACACTAATAAAGAACAAGCTGACATTCCACCCATTGTGTCCAAGGGCACTATTTATTACACAAATAAAGAACAAGCTGACATTCCACCCATTGTGTCCAAGGGCACTATTTATTACACAAATAAAGAACAAGCTGACATTCCACCCATTGTGTCCAATGGCACTATTCATTACACTAATAAAGAACAAGCTGACATTCCACCCATTGTGTCCAAGGGCACTATTCATTACACTAATAAAGAACAAGCTGACATTCCACCCATTGTGTCCAAGGGCACTATTCATTACACTAATAAAGAACAAGCTGACATTCCACCCATTGTGTCCAAGGGCACTATTTATTACACAAATAAAGAACAAGCTGACATTCCACCCATTGTGTCCAATGGCACTATTCATTACACAAATAAAGAACAAGCTGACATTCCACCCATTGTGTCCAAGGGCACTATTCATTACACTAATAAAGAACAAGCTGACATTCCACCCATTGTGTCCAAGGGCACTATTCATTACACTAATAAAGAACAAGCTGACATTCCACCCATTGTGTCCAAGGGCACTATTCATTACACTAATAAAGAACAAGCTGACATTCCACCCATTGTGTCCAAGGGCACTATTTATTACACAAATAAAGAACAAGCTGACATTCCACCCATTGTGTCCAATGGCACTATTCATTACACAAATAAAGAACAAGCTGACATTCCACCCATTGTGTCCAAGGGCACTATTCATTACACTAATAAAGAACAAGCTGACATTCCACCCATTGTGTCCAAGGGCACTATTCATTACACTAATAAAGAACAAGCTGACATTCCACCCATTGTGTCCAAGGGCACTATTTATTACACAAATAAAGAACAAGCTGACATTCCACCCATTGTGTCCAAGGGCACTATTTATTACACAAATAAAGAACAAGCTGACATTTTCAACGACTTTTTTTTTATCTCACAATCCACTGTAGAAAATGAGGATTTACCAGATATTCCATTTAGAGATGCATCTCTTTCAGAAATTGAGTTGAACAATGTTCTTGTAAAGGAAGTCATAATAGGTTTAGATAAGAACAAAGCAGTGGGGCCTGACCTTGTCCATAATAAGTTGTTAATTGCTGCTTTGCCAGTCATTCTTAATCCTTTAACAATGCTTTTTAATAGATGTTTAAATGAAAGTAAATTTCCCTTAGCTTGGAAGACTGCCCATATCAGTCCTATTCATAAAAAAGCATCTAAAGAGTTATGTACTAACTATCGACCTATATCATTACTTAGCTGCGTAGGTAAGATATTGGATAGATGTGTTCATAAACATGTTTTCCACTTTTTGTTACTTAATAACATTATCACTCCTTGTCAGTCTGGGGTTACCCCTGGGGATTCCACTGTCAACCAGCTTGTGTGTATCTACAATGATTTATGTTCGTCTTACGACAATGGAATTGCAACGCAGGCAATCTATTTTGATATTTCTAAGGCTTTTGACCGTGTGTGGCACAAGGGCTTAATTCATAAACCTAATGCTAATGGCATAAGAGGGAAGCTGCTTGGGTGGTTTGTCGATTATCTTTCTAATCGTTTTCAGGCTGTTGTTATTAAAGGCAATAAATCTGATTATAAAAAGATATCTGCATGTGCTCCTCTGGGATCTGTCTTAGGTACTCTTTTATTTATGATATACATTAATGATATTGTAGAAGGAATTCAATCAATTATTGAACTGTTTGCAGATGACACAAGCATGTCATTAGCATCGAACAACCCAGTTCTTCGTGCAGAAGTTCTTAGCTCTGACTTAGAGAAATTATACGCTTGGTCTAAACGTTGGAAACTGAAATTTAATGATGAAATAACAGAGCTATTAAACATTATACGTAGCACACACACTGTTTTACCCTTGACATTTGGCTTAACACACTTGCAAAGCACTGAATATCACAAGCACTTGGGCATCACACTTCAACGTAACTGTAAATGGGACATTCATATTAAAAGTATAATTAGCACTGTTGCCATGTTGATATCATGTCTGAAAACGTATACACATAAGTTGAGCAGAAAAGCATTAGCCATTATGTATAAATCCTTTATATTACCCCATTTCGATTACGCTGACATTATATGGGATGGTTGTACTGACACTCAGGCAGTTTCCCTTGAAAACGTACACCTTGAAGCCATTATAACTATTATTGGAGCTGTTCGTGGCACTAGCCATCATAAATTATACAATGAATCTGGTTTTTCTTCTCTTAGACGACGTAGACATAAACATATATTCTATTTTAAAATGATTTATGGTCTGCGCCCTGACTATCTCTCAAATTTAATTCCTGATTTGGTTTCTGTAACAAATCCGTACTATAGGCGAAGACTTTCAGAGAGAGTTGTTCCACCTTCTAGAACAGAATTGTATCATAGGTCATTTATTCCATTCACTACAGAACTTTGGAACACTCTTCCAGACAATTTTAAAAGTTGTGATTCCCTTAGTGCCTTTAAACGCACGCATTCTATCAGCACATGACACTGTTATTCCTGCATATTTCTATTTTGGCAACCGCAAAGAACAACTTTTGCACTGTCGTCTTCGCCTTGGCATTAGTGACTTGAATTATGATTTATTCACCCGTCATTTATTGAATGATCCAGGTTGCACTTGTGGCTATGTACGCGAAACAGCTGAGCATTATCTCTTAGCATGCCCCCTGTTGTTCGTGCTAACCTTTCTCCTGATTATCTTAATTGTGACATTCTCTTGTGTGGTAGGCCAACATATTAATATTTGAAACTGTACATCTCTTCATTTCTGGTTCGAATCGGTTTTAAACTAACTGTTTTCAATTATCATGTCAAATCAAACATTCCAATCATTTTTGTGTGAAAGCGCAGGTGCGCCTCTATGTTGGTCTAAATGATTGAATAACTTGTTCTAGACATGTAAGCATGGTTGTAAGTACTTTTGTGGGATGTTTGATGAGTGTTATATTGAGTCATCATATTGTTCATTAATTTGTTTCTCAATCCCCCTTTTGCTTTCCTCCTTCCTTTCTTTTTTTGTGATTTTTCCCATAATGTCACTCTTTTATTTCTTTTCTGGTTTTCTATTTTGTTCACTTTTTCTGTTAGTTTGTGAATCATTTTTTTCTAAATATATTGAAAAAATATTTTCTAATTGGTGAGAACACACCTTCTGTCATTTGAATCATATGTAATGTATTGTGTACGGGTACGTTATAAGCTATATGCTTGTTGTTACCCTGTTACCTCATTATTGTTTATAATTTGAAATTGTTGAATAAAAAAATGTTTA